>JARYHS010009186.1:150271151-150488492 GCA_031002005.1 Vandiemenella viatica
ACGCTCGCAGAGTCAGCTTCCCGTCTCGTCGTATATTATCGCTGATTGTGTGACAGTTCGTAAATTAAATTGAAACCGTCTGTCGACTACACTGAATTTCCGATATCTCTCGAGCAGTTATAATTTCGTTAGCAACAATCCTAATCACAAAGTAATCCACGGGATAGAATACTTTTTTTTTTTTTTTTGATAAACGCTAAAACGGTGACAATGAGCGTTTCTTTTACAGCGCTTGTGGCCATTCATCATATTCCTGGTGCAATTATTTCTTATTATCCCTTCATTCGTTCCCATCCGTTTTTCCTCCGTTATTCATAATCTGTCTTTCCAGCTCATTCGTTTCATTCTCTTTCTCTCTCTGTCGATTCTGCTCAAATATATGTTTAGCTAACCTTTCATTTCCATTTTTTTATAGACATTTTTTCTGAGTGAAATATTTTATCTTGCACATCTATTCTCTCTTACAATTTTATTTCTTACATGTTCTGAAAGCATTATTCTGCATTTTTTTATTTTTTTTACAGATGGCCGTATGTTTTCATTAAATTTCTGAACTTTTATTTAAGTTTTGAATGGTAACAGAATTTTTTGCGCTTTCTTATTGCAGAAAAGAGAGTTTTTCATTCAAAATATATTTTTATTTCTAGTCTTTTACTGGTAATTGTGGTATCTATCGAACCATCATCCAGGACCAGATCTTCTTCAGCTTCACATTTCATGTATATTTTCAGATTTCAGCTGATACGTTCTTCCGTAATCCTATTAAGAGTGAAGGAAGCGCCAGTTGTATCTTGTATCGGTAGTATCCGAATAATAAGGTCCCGCCAAGTCGAATCAACGGCGGTGGCACTGCCTACCCTTTTCTCGAAACGATTCAGGCCATTTTTGTGCCTCAGTTTCTGAGGTGGTACTGATGCTACATGTTTCGAATTTCTGTTATGTACAGATATCAGTAATCTTAGCAAATATACTAAATTTCATTTTGTTATTATTAGTTGGGATATTTTAATATCCAAATTTCAGCGATTTTGTCATTCGCTCACTGACTGACTGCTGATCATCAAAACTCAAAGGTACTTCGCGTAGTTGCAGAAAGATGAAATTTCAAACACACATAACATTTTACTCACATATAAGAAACGTCTGAAACTCGTAAATTTCCATATATCTACCCCTTACCTACCACTAACGTAAAATTGATTTCTACCCTAATCATTTTAGGTACCTTAGATTTTGAAAGTAGAGTGAGCTTGCTGAATTTAACTAATGTATTAAATTTTACTTCTTTCCTTTTCTTACTTTGGAAGTTAGTAAATTCAAAATTTTATTTCAACCACGACACCCCGACATAAACTCGAGGAAGCGGGCATAGTTTGCGTATTTCCTTGGTTACACGAAAGGACTCAGTATTCCAGTTATAATTCTGACGTTTTCGCATAATCTTTTCAAGAATTACATATATCTATGTTTATTCTAGAGACAGTAAATTAATAGATGGAAGTAAATATTGTACCAGTGTACACCTCTTAAGCCTTGAAGGAATGAGTAAATTAAATGTAATTGCGTTGAAGTGATTTGCATCTGTTTTAAACAATTGAAGTAGGTCCCGTAAACAGTTAATGAAACCTAACACACTTTGATCCATATTGATGTTTTTCATTGCTGCATCTGAAGAGAATTACAATGTGTATATCTGCAACACTTCTTGAAGTCGGTCGAGACACATGAAATGAATTCAAGAAAGGCTTTGGAAATATTACGTGATGAGATATTAGTGGTCTGGAGTAACGATGAAAAAGCTGCTCAACTTGGGAGCGGACACCCATAAACTGACTATCTCTGAAATAATGGCTCGGAAAAATCGTATGTCTTGTGAAATCGCTGTTTTATGAAGTGTACATCATCCTGCCTTCGACCGAGGCCAAGTTTTACTGCGGGCGTTTACGTGAAATATCGCTGTACCAACGTAAAGATTAAAATTTTGCATGTTGAAGACAACTTCCGTCGCTCGGCAAACGATGTTAAATATTTACGAGACTCTGCATACTATAGATAACGAACAACGATGTTACGATTTTGTGCACGCCTATGCTACAGTGACATTCTTAAATTTGATTTTAACTAAACGTTCATGAAGAAGAGAGGAAACTTGAAGCTTCAAATTTCAAAATTCATCTTGCTTCGAGAGCGTCCATAAATTACGTGGCTCTGTCTAGGGTGGTAGAAGGGTTGGGTAGAAAGCTACTCTGGGCTATGTGAACAAACGGGGACAGCCACGTAGCTTTTCATTATATGTCAGAGTTAAAATAACGTACTGAGCACACAATTACATATACATAATTATTTCCATCATTTATTTATCTTTTTATGTAATGTAGATATCGTATATACTAACAGTGCCGCACATGCATGTGACTTGAAGTCATAGTGTTGTGTTGCACGTGACAGGCGCATTTGAACTAACTGACACACGAAGGCGCTTTACGACTCGAAAACCATTGCACAAGCCATACCTAGACTCAAATACGCTTACAGAAGTCACCCAGGATTTTGCAAGGCAGTGACAAATGGATTTGTTTTGATGTTTTAAAATAAAGCTGATTTGATTAAGATCGCCCGCGTGAGATCAAACTGCTCGTTGATAAAATAATTCTAATTCTGTGCTGTCAAATAAATTTTATTGAAAATTTAATTATAGTGCTCGCTGAAGTGTCATTTAAAGTTCAGAGTGTAAAGTGGCGTGGCGCAATAAACTTCACGAGTCTTATCTAAAATGTTTTTCCAACGAGTTTTCACTATCTAATAAGTTATAGAAATCTTTTAAGCAGTTCTAAGAATTATTGCCTGGTAATGTAGAAAAGTGACAGAACAGCATCAAAAGGAAACAACAAATGCAGCTCTTTTTAGTTTTTTTACGCAGTAGTTATAGTTTGTTCTATTTAATCAATTAATGAACAAGGATGAATAAAAGAGGAGAATGTTTTCAGTAATCCCTCAAGAAGAAAAAGATCCCTGACTATACCTGAGAGGGTGGGAAAGAGTTTCTTCCCATCAAAAAAATAATCATCTGGATACTGTCAACAAATGACTCAGATATTTATAATTACAGAAAAACACATAACGCAAATATTAATTGTGTTCAACAGTACAAAATGTCTTAATAGGGAAGAAAGCTGCGTGCCACAGAGAAAAGGGAGAGCGGAGAAAGTCGAGGCAAAAGCCACGCTAGGCTATGTGGGCGGTAGGAGGAGTTCAAGGGAAATCAACGTAGTTTATGAAACCTTCCTTTTAATCTGGCTAAAACGCAACTTTGTTCATAATACTGGTTTATCCAGCATGTTAAATCTAAAATCGGTTTCCACGTGAGCAGTTAACAGCTACTACTGACACCTTAGGCTGTTTTTGAAAGAGACGCTAAACAAGTTCTGACAATTCGAGCAGTAGCATAATTTCTAACAGTCATAGTACATTTTTGTGTTGAAGCAATTGAAACTATTCCCCGTAGAGCATGTTCTGTTAGCATATTTTTGTGTTTCGGGCTTTACAACTTGTTGACAACGAGGTCAATACAGGCGGGAGAGTCTGAGGTGCACGGAAAGGGAAGGAATTCGGCCATGACCTTTTTAAGGAACTATCCTGGCATTCGGCTGCAGTGATTTCTGGAAGCCATGAAAAGCAGAAAACTTTACGGACAGGGATTCTAACCAGTCTCCTCCCGAATACCATTACTGAGCGTCACCTCCGGTCTCGGTATAATGTACCCACTTTTTTTTTTTTTTTTTTCACAAAATAGTGGAAAACCTCATGACTCGCCTAATCAAAATTTGGATGTGGTAACAAATAAGATGTTTACTGTAGAAGATAAAAATAGATAAAAAAAAACCAGAATTTACTAACATTGTAATCTTACTTTAGTTATTACAGATTTTCTGTCTACCATGAACCCACTACTGCGATCTCCTTGATATTCCTTTTGTTTATTCTCTTCATCTACCACTCCTCTACATTCAATCTGCTAAAGTCACCAAAAGTAGCATTGATTTCCAGAAATATAGTAAGTCTCTGCTGCAAGGCGACTGCTGACATGCTGACCTCCAAGCCCCGTCAACTAGCGTGACGTTCCACGTAATGATATTGTCCATCTCCGATGTTGTCAGCATTAGTGCTATCCTGTTAGTCTCACGTTATTCCAGTTTGGCGTAAGACTTGTCGTTTCTGATCGAGTGCAGTAGTATCTTGTGTCGTACATATTTTGACGAAACTACACCATAAAAAAGCTTATTAAAATTTGTGTACCAAAGAAATACGTACTTGATTCTACTGTGTAGCCTGTTCACAAAAAAAAAAACCAATTTTAGAAAAATTATTTAAAAAAATGTTTTCGGAAGGATCAGTGTTCTGGATAGTCTCGAAATATTAATTCTACAATTTGTGTTGCAGTTAGTAATCCTAGATTTTCCTATATTTGAAGAACGGTATCTGTGAATTTTAATTATCTCCATGGAGTTACTGAACGGACAGCAGGTAATCCGACTAACACAGTCTATGATCTTAAACTACATTACACTGTGCGTGTCAGTAACCTGCATGATTGACGAAACGAAGAAGTATTTAGTTATTACCATAAAGTTATTGATCTATCACATTGAATTTTTAGCATAAGCATTGATAGTAAGGCGCAAGAAGTGGTTAGTAATAATTGTTAATACCATCTTGTTTGGTTCAGTGACCAGTAGAAGCAATTAGGGAGAAAGTAAAGGTGTCAGATTAGTAGCATCAATACACTTCTGGACAAAGCAAGTGGATAAAGATAGTTGGAATTTCTATCATCAGGGATTTTAGTTTTGTTAACTTCGTTGTTTCTTGAATTTATAAAGCTTCAGACATTAAAGACTGAATTCTGGTGTGAATTTTGTTTTGCGTGATCTATGTATACGTAGATACAAAACAGTAATTTTCGATATCTGGTTAATGTTATTTATATAACAGTTTAAAGTTTCTTCTTCCTCTACATTTTTTTCTGCCCAATATGCACATTACCGATTTCAATTTTTAGAAACAGACCCCACGTTTCACCAAGTGATACACTAAGAGCTTAATAAGAAAAGTACGAGTAGCTGACATATTGTGGAACATGCGATACAGTGTATTATAAACATCAGCCAAGGTACGAGTAATTTAGCCATCATCAATAAAAAGGAAGAAAGGAGAAGGAAATTTATATAAAATGAATTAAACTATTACCTTTCGTATTATAAACAAAAAACTTATGTCTTGCTGAATGCCTGTAGGGACAGGATCAGCAATTTCAGGAGCACCAGTTTATGATTCTCGAGAATAACAAAAACACGAATGAAACGTATTGTAATTATTGCTTTGGTGGAAGTTTTTGATTTACTGGTCATATTGTACTGGACGTCATACTGCTAAGATTTTTACATTGATTACAATTATTTGGGATTTTAACCCACATGACGCATCATTAGAAGATCAAGTGATGGAAGAAAAGTGGTCACAATATTTATTAGGCAATATGATTCACAAACAAAAGTTGTTTTATTAAATTCCTCTTCCAGTAACAAAATAGTCTGAACATAGAATTAATTGATTGGTCCGGCTAAAGTCACAGTGGAAAACAGTTGCGTATCTCAGAGCGCTGTGGACGGATAGAGAATTATCTCAAATAGTGTATCGCTAAAGGGTGTAGATTTGCCGCATCGTTCGTTGATTCCGCAGCCTGTCCGAGTTTATAGCAGTCGGCCGCCCTCGGCAGGAGTCACCAAAGCCGATGTCTCCTGTACCGTAGTCGAAAAGGTTCTCCCCTCTTGCTGCACACCAGCTGCTAAAAAATCTCTCATTGCCTGTCTGGGGCGTCCTTCGATTTGGACGATCCAACTGCTATTTTCAGCAGACCCTTCCTCTCCTCCTGTTAACACTTATAACAAACACCGGTATCTCCAACCAAAATTTTCTTATTGGCCGTTTCACAACCCCACTCCCCTTTCTCTGCCACGCTATAAATACTTGGAACCTTTTTCTTATTCCTGCGACAAGTCGATGACTGGAAGACGATAGACATCAGAAACCATCGGTATGGCTGTTGTAAAATCATTTATCTTTGCTGTCTTAGTCTAAGAGGTTTTTATGGCATGCAGTTTGTCGTTTTTGTGGCCGTTCCTTGACACGACATTTCTGCCCACACGTAATTGCCGACACAATGAACGACGGCACTGCCTTGCTTCCAAGAATTCCTGAGTCAGCGAATACGCCACGTTCGTAACAAAAATGTAAGCTATGATGTGCATTACAGTGTTATTAGTTTGGGTATACAAATTGATGTGAGACAAATTCCTTAGTAAAATCATAACAAAATAGGAAGGATATTGCCAATTCTGTGGAATATATATTTCACCAACATGCTTCCTGCCAACTGCCAACAACGCATTAAATTAGTAACATATAGCAAATGTTCACTGCTAATTTCCATAAGAAAAACCCTAGAAAGCGAAATTAAGAAGGTTCTAAAAATCAACCCACATCTGCTTTAAGATATAAATTTCTAAATTAGTTGTAAATATGAAAATAGCGCTTCCGATAACTGGGGAGGCTGAGCGGATAGGTTTACAAACAGGGCGTGTGGGAGGTACGCTTTTACTCAAGCCTTTCTTCCCTGGCCTTGGCAACGCGGCGTGTAGGAACATTTGAAAAGACGTTGAATAAATTTATACAAGCAAAGCCTACTGTTTTTCTCGTATTACAACCAACGTATTACAAGAACGGATATTCATCGTGTGATAACATGTTATTCACACATAGAAAAAATCAACGATTAAAAACAGTTGGTTCATTTCTTCAGTGAGTAAGCTATATGTAGAAAGCAAGAACATTTATTTACACCAATGCAGTAAATTAATGTAGATAGATAGATATGTTCACTTTGATCCCATGTGAGAATAATCTCGGGGATGTGGAACAGTACATACACTTATTAGTCATTTCAATATTACTATATAATTGATAATATTATTATATATTGGCAACAAGTTAGCAACAGCCCATTAGTATAACAAATATCTCCTGTAATCTACACATACAATTCCGAGTTAATTAATACTTAATATGTGGAACAGTGTATACACTTGTTACCAGCATCTAATAACCAGTTATTTTCTTACCAACCAGTTACCATGATAAGTTTCACTGTAATTTGTGACTACATATTATATTATGTTAGTTGCTATTTATGTGGAACAGTACACACACCTATTAGCAATATCAATTATATTACCAACAACTCATAAGCAGTCAATTAATGTTTGAAATATTTCAACTAGCATACAGAACCGATTAGGTCTTCATTTTTAAAAAAAGTCAGCTGCCAAAATATCTAGTATATACCATCTATAAGAAAGAACACATGTCCAGAACATGATTTCTCCTTCTATTTACACCTCATCGATGTCGAGGTCATTCTAGGTACGAAAGGACTGGTAACAAGGAACGGGAATTCGGGAATGGTCTTTTGAAGGAATCATCTGGGTATTCGCCTGGAGTAATTTGGGGAAACCATGGAAACCCAAATCTGGATGGCCCGAAGGGAATTGAACCGTCATCCTCCCGCTCGGTCCCGGAACCTGAAGTTCACGTTGTATAAATTTTATAACCTTCTATATGTCCCAGAGATGAAATTTGCCTAAGATAAAAGGTTGGTCCCAATAGTTCCCGGCATTGACCACGGACTACAATGCAATTAGAAAACTACGAAACTACTATTTCACAAAAAATTTCTGATTGTCACTTTTAACGCTTTCGTTTAAGTGTTGAGGGTTTATAAGACCCTTAACGAGCACCCATAAAACAATTGCCACCTTCGATTAAGACCCGAAAGTTTTCATCCCACCCCTCTAAGTTATTGCATAGTCAATGTGTGAAACTACAATAACCTAGCGATCCACAATTAAAGAGTATCTATGCGTGTATCGATAATCGACACAGAGCGAGTAGCACTACTTTACGCTAGACTCGCAGTCAGTCAAGTGTTAGCTCTCGTAGCAGTAGAGCGGGAAAGTGGTAGTTGCTCAGAAGTGAATTGATGTGTTTTGAAGACTTATCCGGGCATGTTGATACGAAATACGCGCTTCAGCGACGGAAAACAACTATTGGCTTAACGTCGCTAACGTAAGACGAGTCAGACGATGTGAAAATACACAGAGACGTTCCTGGAGAGCTGATAATGTACTATTGTGGACAAGTAATTGTTATACAGGCATTTAAGGTATTGCTAACTGAATGAAAGTGTTTTGGGATTAAACTTTCCACTCATAAGGACTTGTGATCTTCGAACAAGTGTCAGTTGGTGGTCGCCGTACTAATGTAAGACATAAACTGTTGGAATAAAAGGTGTTCAACTACATACTTCCGATGTGTGTGTGTTTTGCATATTGCTTATTCCTGAGAACTTGTGAATACTTAAAATCACAGAGAATTGTAAATGCATTTTAGTACGTTCATCACACAACTATGGCGACCAAAAGAAAATAATATCTTACGAAGTCTCGATGCCTCCATGAGGTGCGTCAAAATATAGTGTTGTAATAACCTCACTTATTGTTAATAGCATCATTAATAAACAAGTAAATCCAATCATTTGTACATGGCTTCGCGACAGGACTGAATTTATTACGGATCTTATTATTCGGTGTAAAACAGTTTTACGTGCAAGCTGTTACAGAACTAACTGTTAATTAATAAACACGTAAAACATGACAATTAGTTTTACAAACGGTAATTACAGCTTACTTCCTAAACCAAAAAAAAATTATGTTCTATTCAAGTATTATAACCAAAATTTGTCGCTCTTTTAAACAGAAACTCTACTACAAGAGTGAAAAATTAAGTGCTACGTATTATAAGAAATTTCAGTAGCCAACCTAAGTAATTTCTAGGACTTAACAATTTCGAACTTAAGAGGACTTATATTTTTTTTTTCAAGTCATGGATAAATTTTATTGTGAAGAGAGATTAAAAATGTGGAGTCGGAGGTTTGTTTTGCGTAATTCGACGAAACGTAGAAAAAACCTCCTGTAAATATTGCTCGATATTTGGTTTACTCACTATCAGATTCTCCTAAATTGTACAGTCAAGAACAGCCGAACACGAGAGAAATACCGCTTATATTCTCATAGCATAAGTAGAAATCTAAAAGAAAATATCCCAATGTAATAGGCAGTTTCATCTGAAACAGATACAAACTTTTATATCAGATGAAATCGAGGTAATTGGAGGTGGTAACAACGGACTGAGGAACAGGAAGTAACTCCGTCATTGGTATTTGATTTCAGAAAACCATGGATGGCCGGTCGGGGATATGAACCCATGTCTCGCGAATGCCAAGCCCGAGCATTACCACTCACCCAACAGGTTTGGTACAAACGACTAGATAGAACCGGAGGAATATCATTTATTACACTTTTTCTGTATCTGTAATAGATTATTCGTCATTTTCCTTAGCTACTATCCATTCCGCAGCAACTCTGAAAAATGTGGTCAAGTTTTATATAGAAACAAACCTCAAAGTACGGCAGAAGTTATGGCGTAATTTTACCATATCGTTGTCGCTGTTCGCTTAAGTGTTGAGGGTTTATGAGACCCTTAACGAGCACCCATACAGCTATTGATAACCACCGACCGTGACTCTTTTACTGCCGTAAATTAGCATGCTACTAAGAAAGTAGTTTGTCATTACTTGCATAAAATAATGCTGAAATGCTTTACAAGAAATGGCCTCTAGAAACGTGCATTGTATAAGCGTAATGGAAATTGTATTATCTGGACCCCCGCGAACGGCTTATTCGGTCCCAAGGAGCGTATTGCCCATAAAGTAGCATGTTTAACAGATATCTCTTATGTTAATGAAAGCTCTAACTCTTCAGTTTTATGAGCCAAAAAATTTATGGAAGTTTCCCGCTATATCTGGCATTTGTTGGAAATAACACGATGTTCCGCAGAGATACTCTAGCGTAAAACATAAATCATATCCGTTATTAATATGTTGTTTCCCTTTTTCTCTCGTGTAGAAATACTTTTTAGAGTGAATTCGTATATCTTGTAATTATTCTGCTATTGTTCATTCTCTGTGTTTGTAGTGCAAGCTTAAAAAAGAAGACGAGGAACGAACGTAATTTTTGCCAGAGAACGACGGAATGAAAAGCTTCCTAAAAATTATCTCTAAACTGTTATTAATATGTTGTTTCCATCTTCCCTCATCTTGTAATCCCCTCTGGAGTTAAACTTGTAGCTCACGTGATTATTTTGCTGTTCATTTCAGTGTATTTGTAGTGCTTGCATAAAAAAAGAATGGCGAAAAAAAAATCTTTCTAGACTATAATGCAATCAAAAACATTTATTTGAAACATTGTTAGTAATATTTTCATCTTTTTTTTCAAAGAAGTGACTGTTCTCCATTCTTCAAATACACCTAATTTTATCTTTAACATTTATTACAATATTAATCTGTAATACATACATCAACCATATATTATATTTTAATCGTGTAGAAGAGAATTGCTTAGCATTCAGACACACGGGTGTTTTTATATCTTAATGCTTTATTCCCTTTATTTTTCATGATAACGATGGAACAATTCTAATTTTTTCATTCATTTATATTTTCGGATGTGTTTCGCTTGTTTTTCAGAAATACCATTAACGTCTTATACATTTTCATATGATATTACAATTGTGTCTTTGTCTTCCCTTGATATTTTTTCATATTTGATGAACGAATCATCTTGTGATGGTCTATGTATTCTAATACACGCTTTGTGTTCTAACCTGTCTGTCACTCGCTAATATTTCATTTTAATGTTTCTAGGCCAATCATAAGCGACGTGATTTCTTGGTCATTTCGAGGTACAATAAACAAATACCGCGGAATGTGTAAACTGTTGTCTATCATTTTAAAATAAACCCAGCTAAATACACATATATAGGTGCAGCTAACATTTAATTACTTACTTACATAGTGTATATAGTGAATATGTTACGATACATTATCTTATAAACACGTACCAAGATTAACATTGTTCATGTCTATAAAAATTCCTTCGTACACGTTAAAACCATTACATGTTAGCAATCTCACAAGCAAAACGTTAATGTCTATTGTACAACATTTGCAGTCTAATATTAAATGGAGCTTGTCTTCATCTTCAAAAAATATGTAACTTGGAGCGTATACTATACTCGTATACTTCTGACAACTTTCCGAAAAATTTAAATGTTGGGTACCAACAGTCGCAAAATCTCTGGACGCATCGAAGCACAGTGTTTTTCCTTAAATAACAAAGATGTTCTACCATTATCTAACTTTTACGTATTAAGTGGCCAAATGAATCTCCTCCAACACCTACCAAACATCCTTCCTTAGCTGTATCCAGAAAAAATATGTTTTGTTGTATTTATCATACGTTGCTACAACGTTGTACATTAAACGTTTTGCTTTCAGAGTTTGGTCAAACTCTTGCATGCTTTCACAACCGAAAGGAATGTGTGGTGTACTACGTCAGAACATTTCACGGCCTCAATCATAGTACGAAATGTTAGCGGAAAATTAAAAAACGATGAATATAATGAAAATCTAGTGACAATTATTCCACAGTTTCTCAATACATAATTTGTTAATACACAGTCCAGTCACATTAATGTGACCACCACCTATTTTCGACGTTAACGTGAAATAACCAATCACAGAAGGCAGGTGGCAGCACATTACAGTGGATTGTATAATATAAAGGATGTCCTAAGGCATCGGAAAGCATTTCAATCATTGGCGTAATGCAGAAACGTAGCGATTTAACCGACGTCCAAAAGGGCACGATAATTGGCTTTCGAGCCAAGGGTGGAAGCATTTCGGAAACGGCTAATTTTGTGAACTGTTCACGTGCCGCCATGGTGAAAGTATAGGCAAAATGGCATTATTCAAAAGCAGCGGCGTGGAACATGTGGTACACCACGGGCTATAGATGACAGAGGCGAACGAAACCTATGGAGATGCGTTCGGGCAAATAGACGTGCAACTGTTGAGTAACTGACCGCCCAGATGAACCAAGGGGCTACCAAGAGTGTATCCTCAACAACGGTTCATCGAACGTTGCTGCGCATGGGCCTCCGCAGCAGACGCCTGGTTAATGCACCTATGCTGACTGCTGTTCATCGGCGACGAAGGCTGGAATTTGCACGCCAGTACCGCAACTGGACGTCCACAGAGCGGCGACAGGTGGCATTTCCCGATGAATCACGTTTTATGCTCCATCGGACAGATGGACGTTGGCGCATACGGCGTGAAACGTCTGAAAACAAACACCCTGCAACAATTGCTGGAAGGATCCAGGGTGGAGGAGGGAACATTATATTTTGGGGAATGTTTTCCTGGCGTTCATTGGGTGAACTCATCATTGTGGAAGGCACGATGGATCAGCACAAGTACGTGCAGACCATGTCCACCCCTACATAAGAATAATTTTTCCCCAGAATGATGGCATCTATCAGCAGGACAATGCTAGGTGTCATACAGCTCGCAGTGTATGTGCTTGGTTCGAATAGCACCAGGATGAGTTTACCTTACCCCCTGACCAACAAACTCACCGGATTTAAACCCAATCGAGAATCTGTGGGACCACCTCGATCGGGTTGTTCGTGCCATGGATCCTCAACCGCGTAATCTAGCGCAGCTGGCCACGGCACTGGAGTCTGCATGGCTCAAAATCCCAGTGAACACCTTCAGAAACCTAACTGACTCTCTTCCATGCACGCCTCGCAGCGGTTCGCTCTGCCAAAGGTGGTTATTCTGGTTTTTGAGAGGTGGTCACATTAATGTGACTGGACTGTGTATCTTATCTTTTTAAAATGGTGTTAGTCCCGTTAGCCATACAACAACTTTTCTTCTTTTGTGAATATGTGTAAATAATTAATTTTGGCTGCATTTTATTCTCCACGTAATGATTCTCACTAGTGTATATCATTCTTAAATTTTCGTATGCACAACGTTACGGAACACAAAGTACGGGTCCAATAATTAAGTATAAACGCCATTATTGAGACGCAACTCAAACCGTCCACTCCTGAAACCCTTAGCTAACACACTATTCTCTACGTTAACCATATCTTAAGCAAATGTAATATTGAATAATAAGTTGTTGTGGGTCACTACAGTGCGACCTGTCTAAATGACGCAGACGCTTTGGTTTATAAATGGTTCGTGAAATTTGAAAGCAGTTTCAATGTAAAACTATTCCTCTGTTATCTTGGTTGTTGGGGGGGACCGCGTCAATTTATTGAAACCTAATATTTCAGCCATCATTCCGTGGCTTTATTCAGAATCCTCTGAAATAAGCAACCGATGTAACATCGACAACGACCACGGAATTCTGGCCAATCACGTAAAACTATCCCTTTTTTTCAATTTATATGAATCTTGGGTCGTTAAACAACTAAAACATATCGTTTATACCAAAAATAATAACTTCCTTTAAAGTTGTATCAAGATTTTGTTGTGTATATATCCTGGTAGTATATCATGGACATCAACGTTGTCCCGTTATAAAATACTATTTTAAAATAACTGGTTAAATGGTTAGCCAGACAAAATTCATACTTTTTCTGACTTATGATCAGCAATAAAAAAAATATAACAAACAGTCTTACCATAGTTTCTCGCCCAATGGTGTTAAAGCCACTACTAGGAGTCAGGCATTTTAATTAAATTACAATGGAGCACATGCTCCTGTGGCAATTTCCCTAAACACCCATGTTCCCCTTTCTCTGCATCCACCTATATTTACCCTTTACAAATTTTGACTTTAAATTCTTTCAACGTTTTTGGCAAATTATTCATCATTTCTCTTGGTAACTTATTCCAATCACTGACACCCTTACCTAAAAAAGAGAATCTTCCTACATCCTTGTGCCAGAAATCGAGTACCAGCTTGTGGTCATGGTCATCTTTTCCCGTCCATGCATTACTTTTAATTTTTACACCAATATGTTTCCATGCCTCATCACCAATATACGCCTTGTATACTGCCATGTCCCTCTTACCCTCCTTGTGTCTTCCAATGAGTCCGTTTCAGCTCTTTTATAATATAGTTACTGATTGCGTTCTGCGATAATTTCCAGAAACAAATCTAGCAGCCGTTCTTTGCACCTTCTCCAACTCCTGTATTTGATACTCAAAATGTGGGCCCCATACTACACTACCATATTCAACCAATGGCCTGACCAAAGTTTTGTAATCCAATTCGTTTAATTCTCTCGTGCATCCCCTCACCACTCTCTCCAACAAGTGCAGGATTTTGAAACCTTTTCCTACTACCTGTCCAATGTGATCTGTCCAGTTAAGCTTTTTATCAAATGTAATGCCAAGATATTTACATTTCAAGTCTTCAATAAGCAATTCTTTCCCCACCTTATAATCATAATAATCTTTTAGTTTTTTATTTGTGTATCTAATAAGCTGACTCTTCTTTGCATTTATCTTCATCCCATTTTTACCAAACCAATTAGATATCCTGTCCAGATCACCTTGCAGCTGTTTACAATCCTCAACCGTTTTGATCCTTTTATATAGCATTATGTCATCTGCAAATAATCTAATTTCTGATAGTAAACAATCAACACAATTATTCATTAGAATAATAAATAGCAATGGTCCCAATACGCTACCCTGTGGCACTCACATTTTTACTTCCACTCCTTTTGATACCGTATTTCCTACCCTAACTTTCTGTTTTCTACCTTCCAAAAATACTTCTATCCAGCAAATCACTTTCTGATCCACTCCAATAGATTTTACCTAATTTACTATTTTATGGCTCACTCTGTCAAAAGCCTTTGAAAGATCTAGTGCTATATTATCAATTTGACCTCCTTTGTCCATTTCATCCGAAATATTTTGCTTATATCCCACCAACTTAGATTCATGATGTTATGTTTATCTGGTTCTGTCGATACTAGCTAAGTAGAAACAAAAATATAGCCACATCTCAGTAAGTGTATGAAAATCAGGTAGAAACGTTGTCCTGAACATTTGTTCTCGATGCTGAAAGCAATTTTAAAAAAAATACTTCTTGTATTTTTATGCTGATTCTCTCAAAAATAACAATGGTCAACCTATGCTGGAATGCGTCCTCTCCTTCTGTTCACCGTATGACATTGGAACTAAAAGTGAGCTGGTTGTTGGATAGTCAGTAAATTAATGTTTTATTTATTATTATTATTTAATTGCAATGGAGCACAGGCTCAGGTGGCAATTTCCCTACACACCCATCTTCCCCCTATCCTGCACCCACCTACATTTGCCCTCTACAAATTTTATCTTTAAATTCTTTCAAATTGCTTAATCCCATATGCTTTGGTTGGTACCTGATTCACCAGCATGTTAGGTAACTGTTGCATATATTTTCTCTGTAGAACGTTTCGTTGATACCTAAACGGAGATTTGTCGAACTCATGCAAAAATTTGCAGTAATTACATATAATTTTAAGATGCTTAAGAATTGATGAAACAGGAGTTGTTATTCGATGACACGGTTATTGGCGCCTTTGGTTATTTATTTCCAATACCAAAAATATAAAGGTAGTAATGGTTAGTTTGTCGTCAGTTCTATATCTAGCAATTCCTTTTTTTTTTTTTTTTTTTTTTTTTTTTTTTTTTTTTCTAAGCGGTTGGATCGTTATGTTGATAGAACGGTATGAAGTTCTAATTTACTGCCATGAATTTTAATGGTGTTGTCGGACAAATCTATTCGTTATTCAGATATTCCATACCTATGACAAGTACGTGAATACAGAATGAGATCGGACGACAGCCCCAAAAGTGCAAATTGAAATTTAGATAGTTATGTCAGCATCCCAGTTAGCTACGAAGGTTGAATGTGAATGTTAAACACGCTCAAATATACATGAGACATTTTATGAATAGAAATGAATGCGAACCATCCAGGAATCATGTCACAGTTACACGCACTATTTTTCGTTCCTTGGCAAATTTGTTGGAAATTTGAATTAAAATAAGTAGTAAAAACAGAACATGTTTAGGGCAAATTAAAATTGATGTTAAAGCGATAATATATAAGAATTTATGGATACCTAGGAAACCTCTTTTGTGAACACTAATCGTTTCAATATGAACAGGGGAAATTTTTTCTAACTTTAAATGCAATATGTAGGAAAATAATCAGCGATCTGTAAATGAAGGCGACAGATAAACCACAACGAAATGGAAAAATATTAGTTCACTAGAGGGCTTCCCGGCCTCGCCCGTTATAGTTGGCGTAGATTTTACCGTACACTATTTTTATTTCCGCAATGTGAAACATTTGTACAAAGATTCATAAAATTCGCGCCAACTTTTCTCGGAATTAAAACAAACCTAGATTTACTCGCTCCCTACCAAGAAACGGGTAGGTTGAAGTTTATTTGCACGTACACTATTTTCATTCGTCCGAAAAGATTCATGTGTATAAAGCTTGATTAATTTGGTTAAGAAATTGCATTATTACATTACTAAAAAAAACGCTAGATTGTGTTAGAAACTCACATTTGATTCAACTGCAAAGTGAATGGATATAGCTTTTGCTCGAAACGGCAGATACTTTAAATCCTCCGCAGTTCAGCCTTTTATACAAATATCAGAAGTGAATCCAGAATAATATTTGCGTTAATAAATGATTTTATTCAAACAGAAGACTAATTCTGATGGCCAGAAACAATATATTGTAGTTGTAGTTTACTGCCAGAGATCGTGGTTAAAGAAAATCTCTGTTGTTTTAACAACCATCGATGACGTTTAAAAATTGGATATCCAAATTTAAAGGAAAGAATACTTCAAACTACGGCTATGTATGGCGTTTAAAAATTGAATATCCCGAATTAAAGGAATTAATATTTCAAGGTTTTGTTTAATGTGCAAAACAGTTATTATTGTATAATTATCTTATTGCTTTCATTAAAGGCTATGGTCAGAGACATTGTTATTGTGGATTTAGTGCATCTAGAGGTTCCATCTGCGGTATTCCTCACCATACGTTCAGAATTTCATTTAATGTTCCGGCGTTATGTAACGTAGAAGCATAAATCATGCCAAACAACTGAGCTAATATTCTAAGCTTTAAAACGGTGAAAACCCCATCCAAATCTTCGCAGCAGATTTCGAGATTTTCTGGCATAAATATACCTGGTTTTCGTTTTATAGATATAGATTTTGTTAAATGTGTAATTTCGTAGCAGTTAAATAATGTTTCCGAGATGAATAAAAATGGCTTCAGATGCGAAATCCAAACTCCGGGCTCACTAGAGGTTACTGGCGAATTCTAGTCTTATTCGCAGTTATTGCGAACAATCAACTGTTGAACCCATAATTTCATAAAATTTAATAAGAAAAAAAGGGGAAGAAACAGAGCTGGATTAAATATTAACACCGAAACGTTTCTACTGGATCTTGGTGGAATTTGTAAATAACACTAAATTGATTATTTTTATTCAAAATTATTAACCATAATACGAGATAAATTATACGCCATGGTGTTAGTACCAGATTTAGCAAATTATGTGCGTTAATCCTCTAGCTTCGAATTTTGAAGGACGCGGGTTCGAATGTCCTGCGGGCCATCCAGATTTGGGTTTTCAATGGTTTTCCACGGTTTTCCCAAATCACTCCAAGTGACCACGGTCGAATTCCTTCCCGTTCATTGCCACCAGTCCTTTCTGTCGACTAATATACTTGACGTAGAGAAGGTGTAAAGCCATAAGCAAAAAAAAAATTGTCGTAATGAAGCAAACCTCGGAGTAACAACTAAACAATCTCTTACAGGTCTTAATGATCATAGATCAATGAGTTTATTGTTTATCGTTTGTTAACAGAGTCGTTTTACTAAGTATTACTTTGTCTCGCTATGGACGGTGGTAGAAAATGCTACATTACTATAAAATTCTAGTGACCGATGAATGAGGTGTCGTTCTGCGATCTCGTCCTCTGAGATAATAGGACAGAGACGAAAAGATTCTGAATGGAATTCATTCGCCATTTCACAGCTTAGAACTCACGATTGGAGAGTCTACGTGAGTCTGATAGCACACTGCTGTCTCAGGTAGCATGGACTATACTTTCACGATCACGTCGTTCCACAGCGTGATCATTTCCAGGGAAAATGTTGTCGGTAAGAAAGATAAAAGAAGAATTACTAGTGTTCGTGTTGCAATAACTAACACTAAAATTACTAGATGTCTTCACAGCATGGCGATCCACATGAGAATCCCAATATTCTCCGGACAAAAGCTAACACCTGATTCTCTCCTTCTGTAGTCGATCTCCCGAGAAAGCTTCGGTGATCCGATTTCTTAGCAATCTCGAATCCACGCCGACCAACAACGTGTCTCAGGACGCAGCAAACGATGCTGGTTGGCAATAAAAAATATGAACAAACTGCTGGCATATTATTAACTACAGACTCACTTCTCATTCACAAACATTGGCTTCTGAATGGCTTGTAAGATTTCCACTGCATTCTTACTTCAGGGAATGGAGTCGCAGTTGTTAGAATCGCTGAGTCACCACTTGTTATTCCGAATTTGCAGCCTCCCCTTGCGAATATGTCCGTTTGTACAATTGTACAGGTATGTCACTGTTAACATGCAAAACTGCGTTCTTATTGAATGGTACACGTATTTCCACTGTCACTTGACTAATCGAGCGTATTACGTCTACATTTGTCGTGTTTAAGACGCACCCAAGTTTCATTTGTTAAGAGGCAAGAAAGCCCAAACCATTGTCAGACATCCCTCCTAGTTATTGTTCGGAGAAGAATGTCTAACCCACGAACAGCTCTTAGAGACGTCATTGTCCAACATTGGGAAGTTTTGCTATTACTCTTACTAATATTATTTAAAGTTTTTAATGTTAAATCATAGAACATGGCCATTGTTTTGTCATATTGTAAAACATTAGTCAAAATCTAAACTGTGTAATACCTTATAGGTTGGCTGAAACCCTCTTGTATAAATTGCTAATCTGGAGACTGCGTACGTTGCCTATAGCTATTGGCTACAGAACGGTCACGTGCCAGCCTTCACTCGCCAATCAACCACCACCATATTACATTCGTTCCTTCATGTTGCTTTTTGTTTATTTGCGACAAATAGATGCAGAAACTAAAGTAAGGAGAATGGTGTTCGATGTTTATGTTACATTATCTGTATCAGTTATAAGAATTAGGTTAAAACAAAACCCAAGATTTTTTTTTTTTCAGATGATAAGAAACAATGAAGTTTAGTAAAATTTCATAGAAAGTTTACACGAAACGTACGTAATCGCGAAATGTATCAGTCAAATAAATGACAGTTATACGTTTATGATATTATACTTTCAGTCATTTAAAGGAAATGCATTTATTTGAATAAATCATAGTTAAATACTCCGATAATCTAACCACAAAATGGTGCTCATATCACGAAAAATATCATTAAAAATGATCGTTATTCGTTTTTCCTTACACGCTTTTCCAGAAAAAACTCCTTCTACCACCATAGATGATATCCGTCGTTATTCATAAGCTATGATTTCCGAATGCTATATTAGTGGAGGTTGTTGTTAAGTTGACCAGAATCGCAACTGACACATTTTGTTACAGCATAATTCATTCTGAAATCAGTTTTACAAACCAATTAAACCACTTTCATAAAGGCCATGTTACTACAGGTATTAATTAATGCCTGTTGAGTAGTTTCATATTTAACGTGCAGAATTGTGCCTGGACCAGGAATAAATCTGATATTACATGGATAGCAAACGTTTTTAGGATTCCATTTTTTTTTTTTATTTCACTGGTTCTATACTTCCGTCGTCATTAATTCAGTAGAAGTTACTACTGTATTGTTATGTGTACTGAAAATGAAATATGTAGAACAAAATCAAGGCCAGTAGCATTATGTAATAACAATTCCGTATAATTAACCTACTGCAAAAAAAAAAAAAAAAAAAAAAAAAAAAAAAAAAAAAAAAAAAAAAAAAAAACGAACCCCGAATATTGAATTCAAACCGTCTTTTGACGGGCTCCAAGTTATTTTGGAATATTAGGCTAAATCATACAATTATATTACATCACAGACGAACTTATATACTTTACGTTAGATAGTAACATAAGCATTCACATATTAGCATATTCATTACGTGACTTTTTCCTTAGTATGATATTAATACCTCCACATACTTTATTCCTCTTTCGGTTGCTCAAATGGAAAATTACTGACATAGTCAAGTTTCAAAGCGACGTAAACATTTAGCTAATCTGTAACCATCATTTACTTCTAATGTACTCGCGTACGTACGGATTTAAATGCAATATCATGTATTCAGTTCAATGAAAACATTGTCTATTACGTTTTTAGGTAGTTAAACTTGAAATTAGGCATATAGGATACCACACTTTCGAATTATAAATTTCCAAGTATTACTAAATATTCTGTAACATTGTGCTTCATGAAAAAGTAGAAACCAATATTCTGGCCCTACTCCAACGCATTAGAGAGATCTAGCTACTGCCTTCTCAATGTGCTCTCCCACATCTGCCCTTTTCATTTCGCACCTGTTTCGGGTGGTCGCCGCTAATGAGTTTTCTGGCGACAACATCTTCTCGCAGTCAGCGAAACCGTTCACCAGCCGTCTCTCCGGTTAGTTAGCAGAGCGGGCGCCGAATGTCTGTTGGCGCTGACATCGATTGACTGTCAGCGAGGTCACGCAACACTGCCCCCTCCTCCCCATAAACACAACCTCTCAAATCCATTACTTTCCGCTTCTGATATACGCGAAAAAAGAGGTATACGTGGAAGTGATGTATGGATTTGGCGCGTTTTCTGTTCATATTCGGCAGCTAAAATTATTTCTCGCCAAATATTAACGTCTCTGTTTTAAAGTGAAAACTTTTATGGCTGCGTCTGGGATAATGAGTGAGCAGGCTGTTACACTCACAGTGGGTCAACACGTAATTGTGCTTAGTCCATGTACGATATACCAGCGAGCTATAAACAGGCAATGGCGTATGCACACGTCAGTATTCTGAGAATATTTATAGCTTTTTGAGTAAAAATGACATGGCACAGGATTCGTTAGGCGTTGTTAACATACTGCCAGATGTTGCTAAGATGCAATGGAATTATTCCACACTGTTTCAGAAAACGATGCAATAAACGTGCAAAAGCAAGCATTTGTCAGTATGAGTTACATATCTTGCCACTTTCCCTCCTTTCTTTAAAAATAAAAATAATAAGGAGGTTTGTGATGCCCCGCGCTAGCCCTGGGATACCACAGGATGCTATAGGCATCAAGTGCCTCTCCACTTAAGGTAAGTGGCCTGGGGCAAAGAACGGGAAGGAAGTCGGCGATGGCCTTTTAAAGGAACCATCCCGTCATTCGCCTGGAGTGATTTCGGGAAACAATGGAAAACCGATATCTGGATAGTATATTATGGGGTCAGATTTCACACGACCATAGCAAAAAAATAACCGAATCACAGCACATGATTTTCCTGACCGGTTCGCGACGCAATTGTGGCAGGGGTCAAATCTCCCATAGTACATACCCCCCCCCCCCCACACACACAACAAAAAAAATGCAGGGATTACTTTAACCGAGACGAGCATGCCTGGCTCGATTCGCAGGGGGCAGGTGTCATTGATCATGTCATCACTTTTCCCCTGTTGTCTCTATAATTTTCTAATGAAAATCTAAGCGTTGAAAAGCATCACCAGAGAGATAATTACATTACTTTATTAAAGAAAGCATGCAAGTTGATCATAAATTTAAAAATGGTTTTTAGTGGGTGGGGTGTTCCTCATATCCAGCTCTCTTTTGCAATATGGAAAATGATATCCACTGTGAAGAATCATGGGCAAACGATCTAATGTATATATATATGCTGCTTACCTTAAGATCTCGGAATGAAAATTATGATCTGCAATAGGTACGAAAATTAAAAAAAAAGAATATAGATGGAGAGAGATACTAACTTTTTTTTGATCAGTAGTGGAGCGTTTTCTTATATTGACAAGAAACATTGATGATTTCATAAATGACGTTGATAAGTTTTATGTAATTGGCTAGTAATTACATCCAGCAGAATGATGTTTCAGATACTAAAACACATCAGTACTCTTAATTAACAGAGAATGTTATATGCTTCACTATCACTTCAACTGTTCTTGCATGATTGAAAAATTTTTAATTCGAGTTAATAATCTTACCTACATTCTCAACGCATTGAATGTATTCGGGATGGGTAACAATATGTCGAATGCGGCACTAGACTTGAATTTAGGTCAATAAGGTCAATCGCGGTTTTGAAAATAAATACCTGAAGTCTGAATTCCATTCTCTATGGACTTTTACATACGTGTAACGAAAAACAGTGGCTTATTTTGAAGACATTATAAGCTTTAAACTTGCCGATGGGACATTTTTATAGTATATTTCGTCTTTGGAACACTGTTCATCGCTATGGCAGCTTTAACAAACTTTTATCCAGCATTTTGATACTAAGGAAAAATGAAATGGCGTACAGGCAATAAAAATTTCAAACGATAGGTTATTTTCCCTATAAATAACGAAGTATAGCGAAAATAACCCATCACTCACCAAAGTTGAAGCCTGCGACGAGTATTAAAAACGAGAGACGAACACAAACGTGCAAGTCATACATCCTCCCTATAGAATAAGGTTTCAAAGTGAAATATTACATATTTGTGTTCGTCTCGATTATTGTATACTCGTCGCAGCATTCAACTTTGGTGAGTGATGGTTTATTTTCTCTGTCCTTTGTTATTTATACTATTCAGAATTGGAATTTTTTCCTTGTTTTTCATTCGAGAGTAAAAACACATATTTTTGTTTTATTGCCAGATTTCATCCCTTGAAGACATGCCCCAGTTCTTAATGGTAGTTTAAATACATAATGTTTTTGTGAGGAAACTGATGAAATATTTATTTTAAGTGAATCAGATAAAGTGCACTGTAAACGTAAAAAAGTAAAATATTTTTTAAAAAAGTATACTGCAGACTGACGGAAGAGGAGGTAAGAGGGAACTGTTAGGAAGAAAAGTGCACGCAAGAAATTTTTTAAAAAGCAAAGCCAGGCGTTTAAAACTTCTGTTTTTACATAAAGATAACAGAGGTATGGTGAAATTTGTGTGTGCTGCCAGTTGTAAATATTATCTTCAAAGATTTTGGCACACGTTAAAGCTATTATTTAAACGATAACCAAGAAAACTCACCGTAAAACAGAAAAAAATGAAAAACTATCTTGCCTTTGTGGAGTGATAACAAAAATTTGTTCCATACGTCATTTGAATACTTGTGTCACGATAAGGAAATGAAAAAAATAATTCCTTTATGTTACACACTATATTGTATACAAAAGCTCAATCAGATCACTAACAGCAAATCCTTATAAATTACTAATAAATATTATTCTATACCAGGAGACGAATGACTTTGGCGCTAATAACCTCGACGTTGACGCGCCCTAAAGCCCTAATAACAACAAAAACAACAACGAATGACTTTTTCCCCTTTCATCAATCAAGTTAAAACTACTTATTTCGTCACAATATATTAGTCATCGATTTCGGTATTAAATTACTCATGTACACCTTGAAGGAGGTTCTAATGCCAACATATGTTGCTTGATTGGAATCAGGGTTCAGCCAATTTCCATAAACATTTTCATGTAATTGTTAAACACTGGAAGCCCTCATAAAACACAAGTCGAGTGCTTTTGAACCCTTAGGCGAGGCAAAAGGGTGCATAAATCATCAGTTAAATGCGTTACTTGATCTAATCTGCAATGTAATTACTCGTGCCATAAATTATGTATTCCTACGGCCGGACGTGATGCCATCGTTCGCCTCTGCATCCAATTATTTCCAGCTGCAGATTATAGATTCCGAGAGCGTTGTCCGTTAATTTGCTTCGTGTCGCGCGGACAAATCACCCATCTGTTCTTAATTGTATACAGCCGGCCAGGTGCAGCACAAATCAGGTTTGGTTCATTCACTGCAATCGTTAATCGGGCTCGCCTGAAATCTGGTGTCCAGTGTTTCCGTGATCCGCTGGATCCGATTCGACGATTCTGTCCATTTCGATTTGATGCTGGTACTGTTGTGTTTGTCGCCGGCTTTGTTTACTGTAAATTGTTATCGCGCTCGGTGTGTGATTGTTGCTCCTCTTGTTGACAGTGTCTGAATGTTACGTGACAACGCTCTGAACAAGCAGGGTCATAAACTGCCACTTTATAACCACTCGTGCTGCCGCTGCAGACAAAACTTTATCAAAACTTTAACTAAGTGTCAGGTAGTTATGCTGACATTTACCGCACGCTTTGCGTAATGCATCTGTGATGTTGAAAATTCAGAATGCAGAACACGGTCCTTCCACAAATGCATATCACTTTTTAGTTTATTCCCATTACAATGTTTTTACGTGATACTTAACTGTAGACGGTAAGGTCAAATATTATCCAAAAAGCAAATGTGAGTTTTTGTTTTAAATTCCTGTTAGCAATAATTTAATTTAATTGCGACGGAATTCTTTTAGCATTTTTCCTAAATTATTCATCATTTCTCTTGGAGTTTTATTCCAATCCCTGATGCCCTCACCTATGAAAGAAAATTTTCCCACACCCCTACGTCTAAAATCGAGTGCCAGTTTGTGGTCATCGCAATCTTTTCCATTTCTTGCACCTCTTCTAATTCTTTCACTAATATCCTTAACCAGTATATGCCTTGTAAACTCCCATGGTTATCTTTGCCCTTCACCTCTCTTGCAATGAATCCGATTCTAGCTCCTTATTATATCACTTACTGATTGTTTTCTGCGGTAGTTTTCAGAGAAAAATCTAGCAGCCCTTCTATGCTTCCCCTCCAACTCCTGTATTTGATACCCAAAATGTGGGTCCCATACTACACTACCATATTCAAGCAATGGCCTGACCAACGTTTTATAAACTTGTCTAGTATATCCCCTTATCAAACTCTTAAGCAAGTGAAAGATTTTGAAACCTTTTCCTACTACCTGACCAATGTGTCCTACCCAGTTGAGTTTGTTACCAAATTTTATGCCGAGGTATTTACATTTAAGGTCTTCAACAAACAATTCTTTCCCAACCATATAACTATACTTAATCTTTAGTTTTTTACTTGTGTACCTAATAAGCTGACTCTTCTTTGCATATATCTTCATCCCATGTTGACCTACCCACCTAGATATCCTGTCCAGATCACCCTGCAGCTGTTCACAGTCTTTTGCTGTTTTGTTCCTCTTATATATCTCTCAATATCGTCAGATCTACGCTACTGAATATACACAAAAAATCTGTTTCCTCATCTGCCTAGACTAAACCACAATATTTCTTTAAACTACGTCTTCAAAACTGGGCACAGGTGCATTTACAGTGTAAAAATTGTATGAAGAACATTTTCAACTATGTCTGGACTTCAATTTAGTACAACATTTAGTTTACTGATATTGACTGATTCCTAAAACAAAACTAGGTTGCTGTTTATGTCTTACTCATAGGGATTAATTAGTATGCTGACGTCATTCTTTTCGAATAAATAAAAAATTCTATAACGATAATCAAAACTTAATCAATTACGCTATCGTACAGTACAAATATCGGTGTTGAACTATTAAGTCTGGTTGTTAGTGCAAAACAAGAAAACCGAGTGTGGTGGATGAACGGTTAACGTTCTGGCTTCGCATTCGGGAGGACTCGGGTTCGAATTCCCCGTCCCGGCATCCAGATTTGGGTTTTCCATGGTTTCCCCAAATCACTCCAGGCGAATGCCGGGATGCTTCCTTCAAAAAAAAAAAGGCCATGACTGATTTCCTTCCAGTTCCTTGTCCCCCGTCCCATGTCCTTAGACGTCGACGAGGCGAAAAAAAATAAAGTTTAAAACAAGTAGAAACTTAAGTCCGTAAGATTAAAACACAAAATAATTCTAGTACTAAGAGTCACGATGGAAAAAATGGGCAAAAGTTATAACAACGAAAATTTGGAAATTGTTGTCAAACTGTTGTAATGAACAGAATGTTTAAAATTTTAATTAAATTCGTTGGTCAACAAAAGAACAGAACATAAAATTCAGTATAATAATTACTATGCTGTAATCTACCACTGAAGATTTGTCAGAGATAAACTTGCAAATGAGTCGACGTATTCGGTCAATATATCTTCACCTGGTGAATTAAAAATTCCCGTAGTTTCGTTATTGTTATAGTAGAAGAGGTATTTAAAGTGCAGTAATGTAACCAAATCTTCTGCTTCTGCATACAATGGAAATAAATATACAGGTGCTATAAACTTGCTTTCCTGTGGCGATTAATTTGGATAGATACAAACAAATCTTTGAGGGAGGTATTATGCCATCTGGAATAAGCACACAAGTCTTAATATATCTACTTAAGAAGTCAAGTTCTTTCATCACTTAAAAGAAAATCGTAGTAATTTTTTTGGATGTGTGAGTGCATCTAGCTAGATGTTTCAGATAACTCACTGGGCATTGTGAAGATACGCCACCAAGACATCTGCAAAGCATCCGCCGCCTACTCCGTATGTGTGGCTAATCCCGTGTGTGGTTTGCCGGATAGACCTCCAGGAACTTCGAATACTAAGCACCACCGACGACACAAACAGCGACGCCTCTCTAGCGCCGCTTGCTCTAACTCAGGCCACAAAGGCTTCCCTTCCTCTCACTGCGGGACGGAAGGAAACTGCAGCGGACGCGTCTGCAAGGCAAATGGCCGCCAGTCCACATTACTTCCGCACCCATGCGACATACGCGGCGCGACACCAACCGGAACAATCCCGTCGCTACACGACAATGTGATGGCGTCGTATACAGCTGTGGCAACCGCCTTGGTAGCCGTTCTTCCACAAAATTCAGCTCACTTCTGTCATAGTGTCGCTAAGAGAACTAATGAAGGGAACTCGTAAACTCATATTTAATGCTACCAAATTAGCACTAGCATAAAGAGTCTTTTCCAAAAAGAGAAATATTTTTAAAACTATACTCTAAGGCAGCGGTTCCCAATCTATGGGTCGCGACCCACTGGTGGGTCGCGGGGTGTGTTTTGGTGGGTCGCGAAAAAAATTGGGATTTTTGCCACAAAAATATATCTTATTGTTTTTTAAAAACAAATACAGAAATAAACTCGATTTGCAAATTAAAATGGCACTGGTGTGCCAAGTCATATCTTGGTGGAAAACGCCTACAAAACGCATTTTAGTGATTGACTGGTAAGTTTACCATTGTGTTTTTCTGCTCCCAGTCTTCCACATTTTCATACATTTGGGTGCAGTAAAATATAATAATAAACCTACCAATCAACACCTAAAATCGGGTCTCCAGGTGGTTTTCAGCAAAACGCGACTTGGCAGACAAGTTGCATTTTAATATGCTGATCGAGTTACTTCTAATCGTGGAATTTCAGCAGTCAACTTGATGAGGAGATTGTCTGTGCAGCCGCCTCCCGGTCTATAATATGTTTGTTGTTTTATGTATTATCAATTCTTGTTTCTGTTGATAGTATTTTCTTTTGTACGAAAATTTGCCTTTTTTTAGGATAGGATAGTCGATAGTGTATCGATGTTATACAGTTTTCATTCTGATATTAGATAGACTCATCTTAGGTGGGTCGCGAAAATTTTTTTTACTTACAAGTGGGTCGTGTGCCAATAAAGTTTGGGAACCGCTGCTCTAAGGTATAATCGGTAAATCTATACCAATATTATAAATGGAAAAGCAAATCTGTCATTATGTCTCTTAGTCTGTTTGCTACGTTTTCTCAAGTAAACGGCTAAATCAAATTGACGAAATTTGACAAGGAATTACTATGTACCATTAGAAGGGATACTAGATACTTTTTTCGTGATAAATAACATAATTTGTCATGAAACTCGGAAAACTAACAGAACTGTGACAGACCAACAGATATCGTGTGTAACTCTCTGTAATGTTACAATGTTAGCTCAGGCTTTGTTTCTCTCACAATCAGATTTTGTATATCAAAAGGTACTGTACATCAGCAGATGAAATGAATGCATGTTTGAAGGCTTCTCTGCTATTGCAGCATGTAGATAAAGTTATTTAACTACTACATTATTACACAGCATCATTCTAATATGTGACTGAACTTCTTGAAATAGGCGCAGATAGAACTAGGGATGCAAGGTAATATCAATATTGATAAATATATCGATATTTTTATCGATGGTAAGCAAGTATCGATAATCGATGATATCGGACGCATCATATCGATATTTTCCGATATATTTTAGAAATTAGAAATAAGTATGTAAATCAAAATCTAGTAATAAATTTGAGGTAGTTTATTTGAAAAAATTAGGTCTGCAAATATTAAGCGTTAACAGATCTTGAAAACGTAGTTTGCTTAACCATTTCCATTCCTAGTTTGAGTGACAGTGGTTCCTGCCTGTGAGAAAAGGCGTTTAGAAGGTACCGACGAGGCTACTTTGAGTAAATGATTAATTGTAATTTTGAACATATCTTAATCCAACTAGTATACCAATCATGATTGATTTCAATTTAATTTTTCAGCAAAAATCTCCAATTCGTCGGTATCATTCTATAGGTAACAATAAAAAAATGCTTCACACTTTTTAAATCCTCCTTCAAAACTTTCGAAATTTTTCATTTTTTTCGTCAATTTTTGGTTTGATAGTTCCATTAAAAGGGACTTTGCATAATGGTGCTAAGTGCTTTTTTAAAACTTAAAACCATTGCCTTCAACTGCATTAAAAGGTCTATTATCAACACTAACAAAATAAGCAATTGTATCGGTCAGGAGGTCGCATTTTTTACCCCCTTTAGAATATTGTTATACGTCCCAGAGAGAAACAAGAACTAACGATCGCAAACGTAACATATTAAATAATAAAACAGTGAACGTAAATGAATTGGGAACGAATAACGCTCACGAAACGGAGTGGAACTACAGAGTAGCAAAGAACGTTATCGAACTAAATCAGAGTTTAGGATAGTTAAGTCTGGTCCCTTTCACCCATTCATTTATTTGCAGATTTTTTTTTTTACCGCGAAGGTGTTTATAGTTTTCGATATTTCACTGAATCATATCGATATTATCGTAACGACCATTTAAAATCATGGATATAAATATTAATATTTTTGGACGGATAATATCGGTTGACCGATATATCGTTGCAACCCTAGAGAGAACTGCGACACACGCAAATTGAATGATAATATTAAGGCGTGAACTCTGTTCTGTAGTCGAAAGCACAGATGAACTTCATACCAGAGTTTACCCTAAACTACAAACTAATATAGGGAGTAACGAATGGTTGCGTGAAAGAACAATTTTAGCAGCGACTAAAGAAATTATTGGACAAATAAATGAAAAAATTATGTCGCAAGTGCAAGGCAAAATAGGAGAGTATCTATCGGTGGACAGTGCAATTAGAAAAATAAAATAAAAAGGGAT
Source organism: Vandiemenella viatica (assembly GCA_031002005.1). Taxonomy (NCBI): domain Eukaryota; kingdom Metazoa; phylum Arthropoda; class Insecta; order Orthoptera; family Morabidae; genus Vandiemenella; species Vandiemenella viatica. The sequence goes on from JARYHS010009186.1 coordinate 150,300,721, forward strand.
AATTCGATAGTAGGAGGACAAGGGGGAAGCAAGGACAAAAGATCTTAAGCCGGCCCCGGAAGAGACTCCACTCGATCCGCGTGACGTCACAAGATGGCCGCCCCCCGTTGAGCCGGTCAAGATGGCGGGGACCGGTAGTTCTTTGGCCGGTCAAGATGGCCGCCGTTAGTTCCCCGATTGGCCACACAGATGGCAGCATCTCCTGGGGGCACTGGACCGTTAGTTCACCGATCGGCGGCTAGATGGCGCGGGTGTCCCAATATGCGTGAAATATTTCGACGTTTGCGTGAGCGGCTATTGTTTGCCCGGAAGTCCGACAGGTTACGAAATGGCTCCATTACAGAGCGATACAGCTAGGCTGGTGTGTGTTTGCCATCCACCATTATGAAAGCATAGCTGGGTGCCTGGCTGGCGGACAAAGAAATTAGGGCGTCTAATGCATATTGCAGAGTCTCAGGCTTGCAAAAAATTTCATGTGTATTTGTTATTTGTTCAGGTGTCCTGCTATCGGGTTGCGCCATCGAAACCGTTCCAGCAGGATACATAGAAATTCACTGCGGTTCAAGAAGAAATTATTACGAGATGAGAATAATTATTATATGTCAGTTTTCGTAGAACAAATATAAGAATCTTTTATGGTAGCCTAATCCCTCGCCAGAATAACGTGTTTTAAAAACGAAAATCGAAAATTTAGTTTTCATTCTGGGTGAACAGAAAAACTGCTTGAGTCTTTGAATTTAATTAAAAAATAAGACATAGACCATGAGAAAGCGTAACTTTTACGTTTAAAACGTGATAATGAACCACGGAATGTCTTGGCATAGGTCAAATTCACGTCTATACAATTCAGTTCTGATATTCGAAATTGGCAGAGGGTGCTTTGCACAAAAAATAACTCTGTGCGAATAACAAGAGGAAATAAGGGTCAGTACGGTGGGATTCCAATATAATTAATCGTTAATGATAAGTCGGGAATTTCTGTCACACTGCCATTATTTTAATTTATTAAATTATATGCAATGAAACAAAGCGATAATCCAACTAATGTTTTAAACTCAAAGAAGTGATTTCCTAATGTATGTGTCTACAACCTCGATGAACTTTGTGCATTTCTATCCTATTGCTATGACCGAGCGTGGTGGTGTAACGGATAGCGTTCTGGCCTCGCATTCGGGAGGACGGCGGTTCCGAGCATCTAGATTTGGGTTTTCCATGGTTTCCAAAATCACTCCAGGCAAATGCTGGGATGCTTCCTTTAAAAGACCATGGCCGAATTCCTTGCCCCCCCCCCATCCTTTCCCGTCTCTAAAGACCTCGCTTGGCAAAGCTCATGGAATGCAGTGAGGGAAGAATGAATTCATATTAGCATCAGTACGACACCTTATTTCTTTAACTTATCTCTGCTGCCAGTGGTATAAAATATTTAATCACACTCGTAATTGTTGCCATCCAGGTCAAACCTTTGTCGTTTGTCTATCCAGGCCAATCTATGTATCAATTCTGTTATGCTTTCGTAAGCAATCACAAATTGAGTGTCCTTAGCTGTACTTTGTCTAAAATTCCAATCAATCCCTTGTGACACATCAGTGATTGACACCTTTAACTGTATTTTACAGCACAGCACGTATGTTCCAGGAACGAAATACGTCTGTTAATCTTACTAATTTCACCCCTGTCGAATCGAAGTACGCCAGTCCTATGTGATAAAAATCGAGTCACGCTAAAGCAGTGCTTTCGCAAAGTCTTCTGCTAATCAGTAGCCAGGTACCAAAATGTTCATTTAAGGTGGTTCTACTGCAGTTTTCCAGGGAAATTCTCCCCTTTTCCAGGAAATTATTTTTCAATAAATCAGGGGGACGAAATACGTCTGTTAATCTTAATAATTTCACCCCTGTGGAATCGAAGTACGCCAGTCCTATGTGATAAAAATCGAGTCACGCTAAGGCAGTGCTAAGCACTGAACATGCCTGAGACCATCGCATGTGACCAAGGTGGAGATACTTCCTTATAGAAGAAATCCAGTGCCAGCTTCTACTGATATTCTATTCCTAATTCTTTCACCAAGATCCACCCCTAGCCTCATCGCCAACATACGCCAAGCACTTCCTCAAACCACCTTCTGTTTTCCAATGATTCCCTGATCAGTTACAGACAGGGTTACCTTCTGTTCGTGGGTTAAAGTAAACCAAAAATTCGCAAAGTCTTCTCCTAATCAGTAGCCAGGTACCAAAATGTTCACTTAAGGTGCTTCTACTGCAGTTTTCCAGGAAAATTCTCCCCTTTTCCAGGAAATTACTTTTCAATAAATCAGGACCCAGGAGAGTTCTCCATACGGTTTAAAATGTTCCCATCTAACGCCAACCTTCGGATTCAGGGCCAAGTGTGACATTTGTTTGTAATTGCATGCTTCGTTCAAGTAACCACGATAAAGTTACCATAATGCTCTTAGCTAACTGATAGTTTCTTGGTCATCAAACAGGCATCATAACCCACATTTTAATAGAAGATCCCCACACATCGACAAGTATCCAAAGGTGCAGACACTAGTTCTATTGCGCCGAAGATAGCACCCACGCTTGAACTGTCGTAAATTGTTAGGTCAAAGTGGGTGTTTGGATATTTTACCACTCAGGCCTCATCATCTAAAGTCTAATGACAGATTGTGGTCATGGTCAACTTAGGCTCCATACACCACTCAGAATTATTCTGTCAATATCCATTCTAAACAGCATTATACACCACATACAGCCCCCTGACACTCTTCCAATCTCCCAATGACATCCAGTCCAGATCCTTTATTAAGGCACTTGCTGAATATTTTCCACTAATAAATCTAGCTGCTATATTTTGCATCTTGCATTTGATGTACAAAAAATGTGGTCTCCATACTACACTTATATATACAAGAAATGGTCTGACTGTGGGGTTGTACCCAAGTCCTTCGCTTCTCTGGTACATCCCCTCATCACCCTCTCTGTTAAACCGAGCGTGGTGGTGTAACGGATAGCGTTCTGGCCTCGCATTCGGGAGGACGGCGGTTCGAGTCCCCGTCCGGGCATCCAGATTTGGGTTTTCCATGGTTTCCCCAAATCACTCCAGGTGAATGCCGGGATGCTTCCTTCAAAAGGCCATGGCCGAATTCCTTCCCATTCCTTGCCCCCATCCTTTCCCGTCTCTAAAGACCACGTTGTTAAAAAGGGACGTTAAACTGTTAAAAAAAAAAAAAAATAAAAACTGTTAAATGATGTTTGTGTAGTGAAAAACGTGAGAAACACAATTCGTATGCCAACACAAACGGCAGTAAACTGTAAAGAGTACAGTGAAATGGGAGATTGCCTAAGCCCTGAAGCAATGGTTAGAAGCACACGTTGATAATTCTATAACCATATATTTTAGACTCAAATTAACAGAGGAAGTAGACACACGCACACACTTGTACATGCATACAGCGAGGTCGACAGAACTAACAGCAAGCATCATGGAAACGATGAAGTGGGGCAGAATTGTCGTTACCACTGATTAACTGGGCAGAACTATCGTTAAAAAATCATCAGACAGACGAGTTTAAGTCAGGTATCACAATACTTACACTTACATGCACAAAGAGAGACGCAGATATACATGTTCAAGTCTACAGAAAGTTCAGGACGACTACCTGCACCAATCATGGAAACAAAAAAAAAGTGATGTAGTACTTTCTTGCCCCCATGACTGGCTGAAAAACAGAACTCTCCTTACATATCATCTGCCTGGCGAGATAGAGGGTGTGCAAAAGATGGCATGTTTTCACCATACACCTAAGTATTTACATCATAAATAGTGTTCATCACACACAATTGATTACATTTACCATCAATACGTGGGCAGAATTGTCGTTACCACTGATTAACTGGGCAGAACTATCGTTAAAAAAATCATCAGACAGACGAGTTTAAGTCAGGTATCACAATACTTACACTTACATGCACAAAGAGAGACGCAGATATACATGTACAAGTCTACAGAAAGTTCAGGACGACTACCTGCACCAATCATGGAAACAAAAAAAAAAGTGATGTAGTACTTTCTTGCCCCCATGACTGGCTGAAAAACAGAACTCTCCTTACATATCATTTGCCTGGCGAGAATGAGGGTGTGCAAAAGATGGCATGTTTTCACCATACACCTAAGTATTTACATCATAAATAGTGTTCATCACACACAATTGATTACATTTACCATCAATACGTGGGCAGAATTGTCGTTACCACTGATTAACTGGGCAGAACTATAGTTAAAAAAATCATCAGACAGACGAGTTTAAGTCAGGTATCACAATACTTACACTTACATGCACAAAGAGAGACGCAGATATACATGTACAAGTCTACAGAAAGTTCAGGACGACTACCTGCACCAATCATGGAAACAAAAAAAAAAAGTGATGTAGTACTTTCTTGCCCCCATGACTGGCTGAAAAACAGAACTCTCCTTACATATCATCTGCCTGGCGAGATAGAGGGTGTGCAAAAGATGGCATGTTTTCACCATACACCTAAGTATTTACATCATAAATAGTGTTCATCACACACAATTGATTACATTTACCATCAATACGTTTCTCCCATACTGCAACCCTATCTGCCATTCATTAAGAGTGCCCCAGGTACCATGAGTTACAATAGACATTTGACTATCACCAGATACCAGAACCCCTCATATTCATACTAGGTCTCAACCACAAATCCATACGTATCCATGCACAAGCTCAAAGAAACAGGAACAGCAAATCATACATCCAGATAAATGAGTTTAAGGAAGGTATCACCATACTTACGCACACAGACACATATATCCATGCCTTCAGCGAGCTAGACACAACAACCAGCCCCAATCATGGCGACGAAAAAGTGAGGTAGAACCCCCCATGGCTCATAACTGACCAAAAAATCATCAGTAACATATGTTCCAGGCACCATACTCTTCACATCAACATCATCTCATTTATTTCACACTACAGACCTCACTATCATCCAGTATCATGTGTGCTAGGTACAAAACTGTTCACATACACCAACACGTCTATCCCACACCTAAGCTTTTTCTGCCATTCAGTAACATGTGCCCCCCCATGTACCACGAGTAGCAGTAGACACTTGGTCATCAGACAGATATCATAACTCCCATATTAATACTAGGTCTCACCCACAAATCCATATGTCACCTCACACAAGCATCAGTGCAGGAACAGCACATCATACATCCAGACAAACGAGATAAAGGAAGGTATCACCACATTTACGCAAAAAAAAAACACACACACACAGAGATAGAGACGCATACACACGTACATTTCCATGCCTACAGCGATCTCGACTCAACAACTAGCCCAATCGTGGCAACGAAAAAGTGGTACAGAACACCCATGACTGACCAAAAATCATAGAAAGACACACATACACACACACACACACCCATGTCAATGCATTCACACAGTTCCATTCGTCACCACACATAACTGGAGGAAAGAGACTGAACATGCTAGATCCAAACTGAAGAGTTACAGGATGTGTGAAGTTTGAAATCACAGCCACATCTCGCCCACACCGCAACCCTTTCTGTCACCACGAGTAGCAGTAGACACTTGGTCATCAGACAGATATCATAACTCCCATATTCATACTAGGTCTCACCTACAAATCCATATGTCACCTCACACAAGCATAAGTGCAGGAACAGCACATCATACATCCAGAAAAACGAGATAAAGGAAGGTATCACCACATTTACGCAAAAAACACACGGAGATAGAGATGCATACACACGTACATTTCCATGCCTACAGCGATCTCGACTCAACAACTAGCCCAATCGTGGCAACGAAAAAGTGGAACAGAACACCCATGACTGGCCAAAAATCATAGAAAGACACACATACACACACTCACATGTCAATGCATTCACACAGTTCCATTCATCACCACACATAACTGGAGGAAAGAGACTGAACATGCTAGATCCAAACTGAAGAGTTACAGGATGTGTGAAGTTTGAAATCACAGCCACATCTCGCCCACACCGCAACCCTTTCTGTCACCACGAGTAGCAGTAGACACTTGTCTATCAGACAGATATCATAACTCCCATATTCATACTAGGTCTCACCCACAAATCCATATGTCACCTCACACAAGCATAAGTGCAGGAACAGCACATCATACATCCAGAAAAACGAGATAAAGGAAGGTATCACTACATTTACGCAAAAAACACACGGAGATAGAGATGCATACACACGTACATTTCCATGCCTACAGCGATCTCGACTCAACAACTAGCCCAATCGTGGCAACGAAAAAGTGGAACAGAACACCCATGACTGGCCAAAAATCATAGAAAGACACACATACACACACACACACACATGTCAATGCATTCACACAGTTCCATTCATCACCACACGTAACTGGAGGAAAGAGACTGAACATGCTAGATCCAAACTGAAGAGTTACAGGATGTGTGAAGTTTGAAATCACAGCCACATCTCTCCCACACCGCAAACCTTTCTGTCATTTAATAACATGTGACCGAGGTACTATGAGTTACAATAGACACTTGTCTATCAGACGGGTATCATAACCTCCATATTCATACTAGGTCTCACCCACAAACCCATACGTCTCCACACAAGCACAAACATATGGGAGGAACAGCAATTCATACATCCAGATAAATGAGTTAAAGGAAGGTATCAGCATACTTACGCATACAGACACAGAGAAAGACGCACACAGACACATATATCCATGCCTACAGCGAGCTCAACATAACAACCAGCCCAATCATGGCAAAGAAAAAGTGGGACAGAACCCCCATGGCTCAAGACTGACAAAAAAAAAAAAAAAAAAAAAAAATCATCATTAACATGTGTTCCAAGTAACAAACTCCTCACATCAAAATCATATCATTTAACTCACACTACAGACCTCTCTGCCATTCAGTATCGTTGGTAATATGTACAAAGCTAATTTCATAAGTTACCACATACAGACAAGTAATTGCATGAAAGGGTCCCGACACACGACATCCACACTGAGGTGTTACATGATAGGCAGATGATAGCATGTCTTTACAATACATCTCAGTGCTCACCACACATACTTGATTTTTAATGTGCCATCAGTATAGCTGGTGGCTGGAACTAAGCTCTTGGCAATGTTTGGCCAAAAGTCATTTGTTAATAGCAGCTCATCAAAGATAAATTTTGGGTGAACCTGCCCAGGCGGGCGCGGCGGGAGGTGGCCACCCTTCCCCACTGCGGACAGAAATACCTTAATACGCCGGTCTAAAAGCGCGGACGGCGATGGTTTACCGGAGTTTTCCGACCGGGACCTACTACCGGTAACCGCATTTTTAGGACCGCACTGAAGACCGGAATTTCATTGCGCTCGAGGCGGTAATATGCGCCGGTATACCGACCTACACGATGTACGCGTCCGCTGTGAGGAAGGGTGGCCACCTCCCGCCGCGCCCGCCTGGGCAGGTTCACCCAAAATTTATCTTTGATGAGCTGCTATTAACAAATGACTTTTTATCGCTTTGTTTCATTGCATATAATTTAATAAATTAAAATAATGGCAGTGTGACAGAAATTCCCGAGTTATCATTAACGATTAATTATATTGGAATCCCACCGTACTGACCCTTATTTCCTCTTGTTATTCGCACAGAGTTATTTTTTGTGCAAAGCACCCTCTGCCAATTTCGAATATCAGAACTGAATTGTATAGACGTGAATTTGACCTATGCCAAGACATTCCGTGGTTCATTATCACGTTTTAAACGTAAAAGTTACGCTTTCTCATGGTCTATGTCTTATTTTTTAATTAAATTCAAAGACTCAAGCAGTTTTTCTGTTCACCCAGAATGAAAACTAAATTTTCGATTTTCGTTTTTAAAACACGAGGGATTAGGCTACCATAAAAGATTCTTATATTTGTTCTACGAAAACTGACATATAATAATTATTCTCATCTCGTAATAATTTCTTCTTGAACCGCAGTGAATTTCTATGTATCCTGCTGGAACGGTTTCGATGGCGCAACCCGATAGCAGGACACCTGAACAAATAACAAATACACATGAAATTTTTTGCAAGCCTGAGACTCTGCAATATGCATTAGACGCCCTAATTTTTTGTCCGCCAGCCAGGCACCCAGCTATGCTTTCATAATGGTGGATGGCAAACACACACCAGCCTAGCTGTATCGCTCTGTAATGGAGCCATTTCGTAACCTGTCGGACTTCCGGGCAAACAATAGCCGCTCACGCAAACGTCGAAATATTTCACGCATATTGGGACACCCGCGCCATCTAGCCGCCGATCGGTGAACTAACGGTCCAGTGCCCCCAGGAGATGCTGCCATCTGTGTGGCCAATCGGGGAACTAACGGCGGCCATCTTGACCGGCCAAAGAACTACCGGTCCCCGCCATCTTGACCGGCTCAACGGGGGGCGGCCATCTTGTGACGTCACGCGGACGAGTGGAGTCTCTTCCGGGGCCGGCTTAAGATCTTTTGTCCTTGCTCCCCCTTGTCCTCCTACTTTCGATGACTAAGAGAATTGCCACCGGAGCGTGTGTTCCATCTAATATAGTGCACTGTGTTCTGAGTTAACCGAACAATGTTGTGTTTTCGGGTGAGAGGGGGGAATTTCGTTTAAAATCTGGGCGTATTAATTTCAGGCAGTTATTTTGTCATTAAGTCATTAAGTGTTAATTGTCCAAGTAAAGGTGGTTTTCTCGTTACCGCAACAACATCTACGTTACCACACTTTTCACATTAATCAGAAGTGTATGAGTATTAGATGGTATTTTCTCAATTACCATATCTCTTGGTTTGTTGAAGAATGATTAAATATGTTTCCCTAAACATTGGCCCAAATAGTTTGAGGGTACTTTGCTTCAATTTATTTCTCTTTTGTACGGTATCGTATGGTACCTTGCTAATTTTGGGTAATTTATTTGGTTGTATTAATGCCATATAACTTTTCTCCAAGAGATAATATTTGAATTTCTGTAGACTGTGATCAATATGGCGAATGTTGATTGGTGACGTCATACTTACCAGACTATTATTATGATGAACGTTAAATTGTATCTTTTGTCCATTGTTCGGATGAGAAGTGCATTTTTATTTGATTTTAACCACATTTAAAGTATACAAATTTGACTTTGAAACGCTCGTCTTGATATATCAACCAAGGAATTGGTAGTTGAATGTTATTAGTAATTGCAGGAGAAGAGACGATAATTGTGCCGTTTACGTTAACTTGCCTAAGACATATATTTTAAATCGAGTCGTCAAATCTCAAGCAATTAAACCTACAGATATACATATATCTGAGAACTTTCATTTTTTTTATACTCGTGATCATTTATTTAGGAGTTCAAGCTATGATGGTTTATTGTATGATGGAATTAAGATCGTGTTATTATATCTCTATGAGCGATGAGGAGTGACATATTCGTTTGCCACCGCTTCATAGCTTTCTAAAGTTAAGAGTCGTCATTATAGACAACACTGCCATAACTGCTTTAAGTTCAGACTTTTATTCATTTATTTTAAAAATACATATTCGATTAACTTACTATTCTATTTGCGTCGGTTTAAACTGCGGACTCCCAGAATGGCTCTCTTTTGAGGCTGAGCCAGCATGTTAAGATAAAACCTATTCTGCACAAGACTTGTTCGCATCACTTTTCCACAGAGTAGGATAAAATTCCCAATTTACTTGTATACGAAGATAGAGATTGCATTTTCCTTGGGATAAAGTATAAGATTGTCCGAAAATGCTATCAACCCATGCAATACCGGTTTCCTTTGAAGTATGTTTGCAACTGATTTCAGTGCAATATTCCATACTGAACGCTACGGTCAACCTCGCCAAACTTTTGTATACGCCAGTTCGCATATATATATATATATATATATATATATATATATATATATATATATATATATATATGACCTTACTTACTACAGCACTAAAGTAATAATCATGTTTTAAAAAATATTTATCTACAATCAGCAAACAAAGTGCGTTTGCAACATACCTAATTTAAACTATTTTTGCATTTAAGTAACAGCTAATCCATACAATTACACTAATATTTTCGTTATTTTATTATTAATGAAACTACATTATGACTTTGTCCGACCATCATGATATTTCTTAATATGAACCACCACACTCTTACCTCAAACATAAATGTAGGCCCTAATATAAATATAAGGTTTGAACTAGAGTTCAAGCCTCAGGTTTTTACTAAACTTAGGTTTTTTTCAAGGTTTTTTATTGTTACTAGAATGCTGACAATAATGATTCAAACTATGTGCAATCATGGAACTTCTAGAATTCTTTTTAATCCTTAAAATACAGAGACAGTGAGAACAGTAAAACACATGCGATGAACAAAACATTCCATTCAAGGAAATGCTACAGAATAGCCTTTCGACACCTGTACGTTCTGTGGAGTTTCAAAGCAAAAATGGGCCACACTATCAGTTCTTAACCACTGCGTCTCGTTTTGGGACGGTTAGATCAGTTTAAGGAAACTTCCAGCGCATTACTAAACCTCCTGGATGTATATATCTGACATATTCTGGTTTTGAATAGTTTCACAATGATTTATTCATTTTTGTGTATATTTATCTGAAATATTGATGTGGCATAATCCTGTGAGTATGATTATTATTTATTAAGAGGATTTAACTGATATAAATAAAATACGTAACATCTATTGTCACTGCAGAAAACAGTTGACTTAATAATACTGACTCTTTAAAAACAAAAGTCTGACATTCATGATTATAAAAACTTGAATGTATTGTTCACAAACTTTCAAACTGGCTTAAAAATAATGGCGTCGTTACATAAGAGATATTAAATAAAAAAACACAAACAATTTTCGTCGAGTGTAATGCTTTCAACTGTCAGTTGTCTTTAACAACCGCAGGGACTGTTAGCACTCATATTGTGATCACATGAAGTCGCTGCTTTCTTCAGCTGACACATACCCTATGTGATCCGTCATTCCCACCCAATTTGGAAGAAGTCACAGATTTGATGTTCCTACCCGTAAATTCTCCCTATTCTCTCACTCGAACGTACCAATTAATAAATTTTCTGATGGCATCACAGCTCTTTGTCTACGGATGTTCATACTTAACGTATTCCGGTACTCAATATCCATCAAATTTGCGTTTTAATGTAACTATCGGTAGTTAATTACTGTTACATTAAAATTTATTTGGATTTTCTATTTTTCCTATGAGTGTATGTAATAGACCATGAAACAATGGCATAAAGCATCGTTAATAAGTAGAGGATTGAGAAAGCAAACTCACCAGCTACAAGAGTTAAAGGCATCCTTAACTATACGATAGAAAATCAAGCACAGTGCACTTGGCTCAGTGAAACAGGTGGAGCTGCAGTAAACATTGGCACGGGAAGTGAATAATTTTCTGTTGGCCACTGGGTACAAAATGGGGGTTTAATAGGTAAGACTAAGCAGCAAGAAAATAGTAACATCGTTTGAAATAACTTAATGAGCTCCTGTTTATTTCAATATTGGTAATTAATTCATTTACTTTCTGGTTCCTGTCCGTATTTATGTATATGTCTCCGGCAATGTATCAAAAGCCGGCATAGTATAGAATGCCTAGGCATCCTATAAAATGCCCGGCACTTTTTTGAAATGTATGAAATATGAAAATTATTACATACTTTCTCCAGGCATTGTGTGTAATACCTAGGCATTCTATAGAATGACAAATGCTAACTAGGCAAAGTATGAAAAAATGCTGATATGGCTATTATATAAATAACGTGCATTCCTCAAAAATGTTATTCTAAAAAATAATGAGAGTGCCACTAAAAAAATTATTCAACGTACGTAAAGGAAAAAGAAAGGTGTACAAAATAAAATTTATGCCTTTATAATGAAGGGAAATAAAATTTTCACATAAAAAATAAGAAATTAAAAAACACTTTCAAAAATTGACACAAAATTTCTAGGGTTTCCATGAGGAAGAGAAGAGGAAAAGTAATATAGATTGCTCCAAGCAACGAGCATATGTCCACTATGTTGTAGCCTACTTCTTCAGCTCTATTTGACGATAAAGACTTAAGAATCGCAAATTTTGTGAAATAATCTTGGTACACCATAATAAATTTGTATTCTCTATCTGACTGAGACTGAAAGTCAATAAGATCAATTAAATTCAGAAAAAATAATGTTTCATAACAATGTCCTTTTTAATACCTTACTGTTTTTCTGGCAACTTTCACAAAGGTGGATGTACACATAGTACAGTTCAGTATTATGACATGTAACGTTTCTGTATTTGGTTGAAAGTTCTTTCAACATTCTATCACTTCCTCCATGTCCAATAGCCAAACAAGCTTCAGGAAGTACGTGAAATAGCTCTCAGTCCGTGACGTAATACTGTATAGTACTGACGACTCCTTTAACAGGATAAATGAGTTTACTTTTGTTTTCTACAGTCATTACATCATAGTGATTAAGCAACCAATAATCCCTGGGTTCCTTCTTTGCAGTAATTTTGGCTTTTTGTACATCATTTATTAAATTCTGGTAAGAAGTTTCGGTTAAGAAAATATGTTTTTTGCAACATTAACTCCAATTTTGGGACATGTTCATCGTCGAATTGTTGTTTCATGTCTATAAACCATCGCTCCTTCTGCAACACTACAGATTGCTCCTCCATTTTCGTTGAGCACAGTAAAAAACTAATTTTTTGTTTAAAAATATTTAAATAAAATTACGTATTTTGACATTCCTGAAAAAAAACCTAAAGTAAAACTGACAAATTCTAAGCCTTAGGCGCGCGTTAAAAGTCACGTGACCTGCCACGTGATTAGTAATGCTCGATATACAGTGATGTATCGAAAACATCGATATTTACTATTCGATGCATCGCTTACTCTCGATGTTTAACGATTCATCTATGTATTTCATTCGATACATCGGAATAACCCACACATATTTTTCGTAGCGATAGAATTAGTTAAATAAATAAAAAAAAAACAAGAAATTCTGTCGCTATAAGTTATATTTTCACCTAGAGAACCACATTACATTTATCTTTTAACGTGGATAAAACAGCAAAAAATACTACAATTTACTTGAAATGTCTCGCCACTGTAGGGAGACCTCAATGATATAACATTCGCGAAGACTTGTCTGTATAGTGTATGGCCTTTTCCTGCTCTATAAGCTCATAAAAAGTAAACAAAATAATAGCCGACAGCTGCAAGTAAAGAAATATCTGGGGATGAATATTAAACCTGCAGTAAAATAATCCCGTTATTGCACTGCATGCTTTCAAGACGCAATGCAATTGTGACCGATGAACCCTTACTGATGGAAGCAGATAGCTAATCCTGAAAGAAATAAATAACGGATGGGTGCTACCGAACAAGTTTCGTCTTTAGCTATCGCGAACTTCCTGGAACCATGGCTCAAATAACTACCTTTTTGATACCTATGGCTTTTGCAAATGCTGTTCAAAAGATCAAAGACATGATCAAGAGGGAGCTGGAAGGAAAGCGAACATAATCAGATTCAGAAAGTTCTGACAAAACACTGGAAGATTTCAGTCTTTGGACAGATCATCAAAAAGTATTTAATCGAAACTGGAAATCAAACAGGACTGAAGATGAGATGTCTGTCTGCTTGAGGATCCCGGCGTGCTGGCTTGATAAAAATCCGTTAGAAGTATGGATCGGCTTTAACAACAGATTTCAAAATTGTACAAAATGGCTTATAAATATTAAACTGTGGTATCCAGCTCAGTACCATCAGTAAAACTTCTTTCGAAAGCTGCACAAGCTTTAAATTAACAATGTAACATAATACAAGGAAAGTGGGTTAATAAAATATTATTTATGCTAATTTGAGAGATGTAATATTGGGATTTATAAATTCGAATTTGATTAGAATCCACAATACTGCCTCTCTTCTGTGTTTCCTCGCTTTGCTTGTATTCTTTCTTTCTTTTCGGATTTCTAATTTAGAAATCGCAGACATTACAAAAGTTCCATTATAAAGACTAATTGAAAATATAATTCAAATAAATTTCTCATCTTTCTTCTTTCCTAACCATAATTAAGTGATATATATATATATAACATCGATGTTTTTATTCGATGCATCGTGAAACATCGATGCAATGTTTCGATGCATCACATCGAAAAAAACATCGATGTATTTTCTCCATGAACATCCCTACACGTGATATTCGAAACGAATCGGAGATGTATTTCATACTTTGTCGGTTTCTTATTTGGTATTCTATGGAATAGGTAGGAAAGTGGTTCCCAAATGGTGGTCCGCGGAACCCTGGGGTTCCGTGGAAGGGTCACAAGGGTTCCGTCTTCCGTCCGAGAGTTATATAACATTTTCTTCGAAAAGAGTCATAACCGCGCTCCGAGAATGCTATCATGGTTCTGCTTCCATTTGTGACGACTTACCGATGCGACACTGGTTTTTCAGCTTACGCTTATAAAAATGGGGATCCGCCAAAAAATGTATGATCAATTAGGGTTCCGTGGTCAAAAAAAATGGGACCTGCTGACCTAGGAAATGAGGGAAGTATGAATCGTTTCATATATTTCCGACTAGTTTTATACATTACATACAATGCCTAGGCATTCTATAGAATGCTAGATTTTAAATATATCCACGTCAAGAAGAAAGCAAATGGAAAAATTTCACTCATACGTATTTAAATATACCATAAAAACAGTTACTCTAAAAACTACAGTAACTACCAACTTTATATTAGCACTTTGTATAAAATGGTCTGATACGAAACAACAAAATATTTAAATGACAGAAACTTCCAAAATGTTTGTACAAACACTTTTGTCAACACTAGGAGGCGTGCTGTTTACTTGTATTGAGGGAATCGTATGTGGTAATGAGCTCTTCCACCTGAGGGGGTGGAGGCTCCTCTCGGCTTACCAGCGTGCAGCCGGCGGCACAGAGCAAAGTGAAGTTGGGCCGGTGCAGCGCCCGTATTAGTATCGCTCAGGGCGCTGCGAGCTTAGCGCAAGAGTAAACGCAGCCGGTCTAACTCCCTTCGCGAAATTACTGCCGAGGAACAGGAATTAGACCGGCTGGCACGTAGGTATCGTCGGCGGAAAAAAGAACTTTTGAATATTTGGCTTGCAGAGCTACCTTTTGTTCTCCTTCTTCTTCTTTTATCTCGCTCTCTCTGGCAGCGTTCGCTTAAAATATACTCTTCTGCAATGCTCCTTAAACAAATCCAGCGGTAATTCTCTAGCGGAAATCCTCACCGACCTTTCTTCGTTTACCTGTCGACATTGACAACGCTACAGTATAACAATTTCTTCCCACTATCTATACTGTACAATGAGTTATAATTGAAAAAAAAAGTGAAGGATTACTATAGAAAGTTCCAAAGGCAGATGTAAAGAATACACTAGAGCTGTTGAATAAATTCACCATACATATATTCTGAAGAATTTGAAGATCATGAATGATGCTAACACTGTTGACAAGAATTCGACGTTAAATTTATTGCATACTACACTTGCAAAGAAATGAAATTCTATTTTGACTTGATTTAGGCACCCACTTAATAGGTTATATGAAGTCAATCCGTAAAATCACTGAAACTAATGTGTTGTATGACATGGGACACAAATCGTCCTACAAATCTCATTACAGTTTTGTTAATATTGTATTTATGGGACAGAAACATCATTTTCGGTTACTAGCTGATACAGCTGATGAAATGAGAAAATATGACATTATATGAAAGGGTGACATATATCAAAATGGGTGATTATAGCCTGAAGTGTTTTATGCGTTTGGATGAGTGGTGGAGGAGGTGGAGGACTAGGAAAAGGAGGGAGGTTGTGAAGTTGAAACAGAACAATCTTTTTGAGGCTGATGATGATCAGTTTTATAACCGGCTTCTTTACCGCTCGAGATTGGGAATGGGGAAGAAGGGTAGAATGATGCCAGATGGCATTAGAATGGAGTCAGTTCTTGTTTTCCCATCCACAATATTCGCCATACCCTTGTTTGACCATGTATCTCAAAGCGACTTTTATTCTGTAGCCCTCTGTCTTGATGGACCATATTTCTGGTCCATAAAGAGACACTAGTAACATAAAAGTTTTAAGAAGTCTGAATTTGTTATTTCTCGTCAGATTATATTTATCATTGATACAGTGTCTGTTGCAAGTACAGTATAACTCCAATTATCCGAATCAATTGGGACCGGACCCCATTCGGATAATCAAAAATTCGGATAATCGTATTTTTTTCGAAACAAGGGTCTATCTTAATTAATAAGTGTATGTATGTTGAAAATGCCTCCTTTTCCAAGGGTTTTCTTTTTGGTGCTTTTGCACTTCAGGGATGAAAATTTCGCCGTACCAGTCGTTAAAGAATGGTGCAGTTGTCCGATCATTCGATTGGTTTTTATGAAAGAGGGGAAGCTTTTTCACAGTACGTTTCCGTCTTAATTACAAAAGCGATTCGGATAATCGGAGTTCGGATAATTGGAATTCTACTGTACTACTCTTTATTGTATTTCCTATGTGATAAATATCAAGAGAACTACTTCATTTTGGGACTCAATTTTGTTTTATTGTTCAATAACAAGCTTCACATACAGTCTGATAATTTAAACCTGATTCCTCTCTTTTCTTTTGTGAATCCAGTGGTTGATTGTAGCGTTGAAATGAAATATTACTCCTTATTGTCGTAAGATTTACGTTTACAATCTTCTTTCTTGACCTTCTTTCTCGAAACTCTTCTCTAATTATAACTGACACCTAAAATTGATATATTATGAGCGTGATAGAATCTTTTAAGGAGTAAATTGGACAACTAACGGTTACTTTGCAGTTAAAGACGCAGTTACGGAAACCTCATTTAATACGGAATGAAACCGTATCACAATTACAGTCCTTTTTTTTTCCTAATTGCTTTACGCCTCGTCGACAGCTGAGGTCATTATAGGCAGAATGCGATTGAGCACAAGGAACGGGAAGTAATTTGGCCATGGCCTTTTTGAAGGAAGCATACCGGCATTCGCTTGGGGAAACCATGGAAAACCAAAATCTGGATGCCCAGACGGGGATTGGAACCGGTGTCCTCCCGAATGTGATGCCGGAACGTTAACCGTTCACCCACCACGCTCGGGCACTATTACAGTCTATGATGTATAGAAACACTGAGGTATCTCGTAACCTATTATAAATTAATCAGCAGGATGATTGTTGGCCTTATTGGATCCAACTAACAGAGTTGGCAAGACTGGTGTGCGACCAGATAGAAACCGGGGCTACTGAAGTGAACTTGTCGCCAAGAAGTGAGGGACGATCGATTGATTGCGGACCGCTGTAGACTTACTTAGGTTGCTTTCTCAGCATCTCGCGTGTACTGTACTTTGGACCGTCGATCGACACCACACTGAGCCATAAGAACATGTGTGGCTACTTCCGCGAGTCGGCTGTGAAGCCTCACAAAACTACAATATTCACATAACAGAACAATAATACAAATGATGTCGCGTTACATTTCCGTTCAAATTTCTCTGTCTTGCTATTTTCTTACTAATTTCTTATCTCGCAGTGTACACACAGTTTTAGATTTAACGCTACCAGTTGTCTCATGCACTTGGTGCGTTATGAGGTTCTGTAGTATTGTGACGGGGGCTACGACTCGCGTTCTCGGAATTCGAGGCACGTCAGTCTGGTAGACCGGGTCGCATCCCGGAATTACGCCTTGTTCGCCAGTCATTGCGGTCACGGCTACCTGCGCCGGGGCGCGTTGTGGCGCCACTTAAGTGGCCGTAAATCATAGCTCTAATTCGGCGATAAAGCCCGAACGGCGACCGCCTCCGGCCGCCAGATGGCGCGCGTGCCGCTCGGCCCGTGACCCGCACAGTGCTTAGGCAGGTCTCCACCCACTTACACTGGTAGGCACTCTCCTTAGGGGGCATCCATAAATTACGTGAGGTGTTTTTCCGGATTTCTTGACCCTCCCTCCCCCCTGGTGAGATTTCGTGAGATCTGGCCGGACCCCCCCCCCCCTCTGGTGAGATCTGGTCCGTGAGAACCCCCCCCTAGAAATCGCCCTGGAAACTTTTGTAGCCTTTTTTTTTTGGTCACACCCTAACTTTTTTGACGAAATACCTTCCTAAAATCGGCGCAAATTGTAGACTGTTTTTATTTTTGGCTCTACTGTCCCCAAATTTTTCGAAAAATCTCACTTGAGATTTCCGTGGACCCCCCCCCCCCTCTTCCGTGGTGAGATCTGGTGAGATTTCGCCGGACCTCCCCCCCCCTATTTCACCTCACGTAATTAATAGATGTCCCCTTACTGGGCTAAGAAGGCTAACAGCTATTAGTTCTAATACAGCTAAAGAAATAATTGGAGAGGTTCTATGTATAAGAAGTATGGGAAAAGAGTGTATTGTATCTGCTATCTGCATCACTTTTGCTAAAACATTAAAATAATGATTTTTTGTTTGTAATAAATCATTACTATGACTGCTTCTATGACGCACGTTACAGGAAATATTTACTAAGAAATAGCGACCTTTTTTAAAAAAGAAAAAATGAAAAAAATCTAGTGTGTTTATCAGCGGGTATTTTTTCTGTATATTTATTATGTTTCTTTCACATTCTAGTAAACGAACGATACTATCTGTGTTGCATTTCTACACAAAACAGGAACTTTGTCTAAGTCAGCGGTTCCCAACCTATGGGTCGCGACCCATTGGTGGGTCGCGGCCTGTGTTTTGGTGCGTCGCGGAACAATCGAGGTTTTATCACAAAAATATATCTTTATTTTCTTCTATTTAAAAGATATAACACAATATTTTATAAGTGCAATAATCATGAAAGCAATTAGCTTAAATTAAAACTTTGTGTGAGAGAAAAAAAAGTTTTCTCAAACAGTCCTGCCGGTATCATGCAATAAGCTCGTTGTGAGATCTAGCAGCAGCAGCAATCACGCAATCGTTATGGTAACCCCTGAACACCCCCTCTCCCGCCCCGCTCTAGAGCGGAGATGCACGTGCATACCACCTGCAATTTTACTTCTCTGATTGTCATTTTCTTGTTTAGTCTTGAATCGAAACCAAAGTCTTTGATTGAAACAGTCTTTCTTTGCTTTTTGAGAATGAGTTATTGTGTGAGTTTTATTTGATTGAGAGTAGATTTAATGTGATTAATCGTGGAATTTCATCAGTCAACTTGATGAGGTGATGGTCTGTGCAGCCAACTCCCGGTCTTGTTTTATGTATTATCAATTCTTGTTTTTGATGATAGTATATCCTTTGTATGAAAATTCGCCATTTCGTAGGATAGGATTGTCGATAGCTTATCTAGGTTATACGACAGTTCCCATTCTGATATTAGATACGCTCTCATATTAGGTGGATCGCGAAAAAAAATTTTGATTAAAAGTGGGTCGTGTACCAAAAAAGGTTGGGAACCGCTGGTCTAAGTTATTCGCGTAAACAACTGAAACGAATATAAATTAACAAAAAGCATCTACTACACAATAAACATTTAAAACTATTGTTGTGTATATCAGTGTGGCGATTCCACTCGATCTAAACATTCCGTCTGACGTCACCACGGCATTTTCAGTGATTTTTTGACACAGTTTAGGTATATTCAAGAAACATGTGTATTCACACTTAACATTCATGCACCGTGGCTCGGATATCACGTTATACTGTAGGTCCCAGAGGAAAGGAATTGGCAGTCTTACCTCTGACATAATGGGTTAGTATGCCTCCTTCGGGAGGATCTGAGCAATTAACATTGAAATAAAAAAAATTGTATTAAATTATTAATTTAACTGCTTCCATGACGCATGTTTCAGGAAATATTTATTGGCACAAAGCGAGTATTCATAAAAAAGAAAGAAATTATTTTTTCCGTGTATTATTGATGCTTCTTTTTCATCCGAGTGGACGAAAAAATGCTATCGTTATATTGTATTTTTTTTACCTATGGCTTTACGCCTCTTCGAGGTCATTACAGGCGGAATGGAACTGAGGTCAAGGAACTGGTAGGAATTCGGCCATGGCCTTTTGAAGGAAGCATCCCGGCATTCGCCTGGAGTGATTTGATGAAACCATGGAAAACCCAAATCTGGATGCCCGGACGGGGATTCGAACCGCCGTTTTCCCGAATGCGAGGCCAGAACGCTAACCGCTCACCCACCACGCTCGGTATCGTTATTGCATTAGTACAGTAAATAGGAATTTTGCCTAAGATATTCTCGTAAGCAAATAAAAACAAAAATAAACAAAAAAACTATTAAAAATACTGTTGTGTTTATCATTGTGTAATAATAGCGACTCCGCCGGGTGTAAGTACAACGTTTGACGTCATCGCATGATTTTCAGTTGGTATTAAAGCAATTTAACCAAACAGTTTTGATATACAATTTGGGTGTACTCATGAAATACATATATTCAAATTTATATATACATGCATAGAAAACGTAAAGTGTTCAGTTTAAATTAACATTCTTCATTACAACAACAGACACAATAACTTTTTCGTAGCATAGCTGCTGCCAAGAGCGAAACATTTTCTCACTTTTTCTGTTGTAGGTATCATGGATAACAGTTAAAATTTTTACGCTGTTAGTGTAATGAGTTGTAGATTTGACATTCGTCATTGCATGAGCCTTGGAAGTTAAGCATTTCTGATAAATTTTCAAATGAAAGGGAGAAAGAACGTTATCGCACATGTCTTTTTTTTTATGGCAACGGAGGCCATACAGCCAACTCAATGTAATTATCATTGCTTTCAGTGTATAAGTCGTCATCCAGTATATATATTGTTTTTTTGACAGGACATTCACACAGATACACAACATTTAACATCCAGCACACGCGCCTACACAGTCATCGAATGAGAGGAGCTGAGTAAAAGCGGATGGCATTGCTGGACGGGAGAATAGTTCTGCTCCCGAGTGTCAGAGATTCGATTTGCCGTGCACGCGTCTCTGTCATGACTATCTTAACCTAGCCCGATACTCCTTCCAGTGTCGAATGCAAAGTGTTTGTGAAGTTTACAGTCGTAAATCGGTGAGTATTTCAAGAATTCCTATTCTAAATAATGGAAGATGAGCAGTATAAGCGTAAGGTTCAGCATAGTCAAAGCAGAAAGTAAGTTTTTAAAGTATATAAGCATTTTAAGCGCGAAGCAGACACGCGAGGGCCGATTTGCGACGTTGCCAAAGCTCAAGAGAGAAGTGCTTAAGAGTGTGATACTAGCCTTAGAACTCTACTGCGAATAGTTAAACGCGGCAACGTCGGATATTCTATGTCAATCATATGTCTCTCTCTCTCTCTGCGCGACCCGCCTTCGTTCGTGACGTGCACTATAGTAACTAGTAAGGAGGACCTAGCACTTCAGGCTTCATCAGGCTACGTCAGGCTACGTGGGTTTACCGGAGGCCGAAATGGAGCTACGTAGTTTATGGACGCAGCCATATGATGAAACCACATCTAACAACACCAAAGAGTAATTAGTACCAACGGTAAAACTGTGACTGCGTTCAACGATTATAGAACCTCTCTCATCTCTCTGGCGTCGCAATTTCCAATAACTTAGGCTGATCATCGACCACGAAAAAGGGGGGCTGGGAGGAGGGGTCTCGACTATAAGCCAAGTTCATATTTCACTCATTTCGGAAACCGCCGCGGGGCGGGCGCTGCGATTAGAGTGGCGAACCTTATCTTGCCGAAACAAGTCCCATAAATCGCGCGGCGGCTGAGGCGACGGCGACTAAATTGTCGCCGGTGTAAATCCTGCGGCGCACAGTGGCTCCCCTGTTTTACGGCGTCTGCGGCGCTGGACGCCCAGCGTCCGTCGCCCTTATTCCTGAGAAAGCCCAAAGAATTATGGTCGAGCTTACCTTTCACGACTGCGGCGCGCTTACAGTTTATTTCGGCAGTCGGGAACTCATCCCGGAGAGTGTCTCGGATGCGTTGGTTAAGTACGAATAGGAACGTTTGGTAGTTTATGAAAACTGATTGGCTCCAAGTGTCCCTCGTGCGTCCCGGATACGAGGATCGTTCCGACTTCTACAAGTGCAGTCTACAGTGCCGAAGCTGAAACAAGCTGTGATACAGTGTGAGGAACTATCAGTTCATATATAAGATGGTAAAGACGGTAAAGACGGTGTGACAAGAAAACGTTCTTCACTCACTACAGCAGAAACATTTGCGGAAGTTACCAAGCCGAGTTTCGCTTTTCCAGATGTTACAGTAATTTATGCACTTTACACATATTTTTAAATCTCACAGTACAAAACAGGTATGAATATCTATTAAATTTCACGAGAAAACACAGTGAATAAACATATTTATGTGAAATCAAGGTGAGATGCACCGAATCTGTTGGGTGAGCGGTTCGATTCCTGGTCCGGTGGTTCACATTTTGATTTTTTGCAGTTTTTCAAAATTACTAAAGACCGTGATAGAATTCTTTCCCACAATCCTCTCCCAGCACTAATGACCTAAATGTCGATAAGTCACAAATCCCAAAATAAAACAAACAAAAAATGCAATGTGATTAATTTTCCTAGCTAGTAAGTTTGTCGATATTATTTAACAAAAAGGGAAAATTATACCACCGACACCAATGTCTTCGACATTTATTAATCAAATTAACTAAGCTATTTCACAACTTTAAAATTTCTGTTATTACTCTCACAGAAAAAATAATAAAAAAATTTAAAAGATGGCTCTAATACCAGTGTTTTGTACTGAATCTGTTTTATTGGTCAATAAACCTGATGAAAGCATACTGTTATAAGAATTTAATCTAGCTCAGTCTGAGCATTCACTTCATGTCTGAAGCAGAATTCCAATCTGATTAAGCTAGATAAGGCAGGTATGAATTTTGAAGCACGTCTTCTTCCTATAGTTCCTTCCTTATGGTTGGATCCTAGAAATCATAAAATTGCTGAATTCATCGAGTTAAAAAATTGATTGCAGAAGACAAAAAGAAGTATACTTTCGCAGTTATCAGTTCACTTTCACAATTTACTGTTCAAACAGACTTCTCGCTGTTCAATATATTCCGTTGCTTAAAGAATACAGCATAAAAAGTAGAACTTTTGCTGCCATTCAAATTATATGAAAATATGAAGCATTCTGGCTGAATGCAAACCAGGGTAAATAGTGCGTTTGCTGCAATAAAGTTGTCTGAATAATGAAATTAAGATTAGTATTAGACCTATTATTAATAAAAATGAAGAATTCGAAAACCAGATAATTAAACACATAAGTTGAAACACAGATGTAAAGGAATGAGAAATCCATCCAGATACATTGCATTTCTCATGAATTAAGTTTCCGTTGATGTTCTGGATGCGTCATGTTTTAATATAAGTCCCATAACAGTGAGTTATAACAAAAATTATTTTCAGAAGTTAACATAAATTTGCATAAAAACCACTGTATCAAAACTTAACTGTTAAAAATCTGTCTTCGTCTAAAACCTCTTCATCCTCTTCCCTCCCTCCCCCCCTCCTATGGAACTCAACAAGCAAAAGGAATATAAATAGTGTAGGTATGGCATGTTGAATGCTGACAAAGGCAGAAAATTTGGAAGTTTAACTATTGATCCGCAACACATTCCTTAGATTTCAGTATCAAAATTTCATATTGATTTAATTTTGAACAGTTTTAATACTTATTCAGCCACTTTGTTTACTGTTTGAAAGGAGATTAGATTACTGAAATAGCGTTTTATGACTCGCCCACTACGACTTCATTGCCTTTATGAAGGAATCATACCTGAAGCGATTTAGGGAAACTATGGAAAATCAAAATCGTTTTAGCCGGAACGAGGTTCGAACCCGCATTTTACCTAATACCAAGCTCCAAGAAAACATACTACTGCACAGTGAACTTTCAATTATAGCAGTGCCTGCTATGGAAAAGAAATTCCACTCTGCTACGAGATACTTGTAGAGCCCATATTGTCTGTTCTAATTTTTTAAAATAAATTAAACTTTCTAGTTAATTTTTTGAATTCCGCAGTATCCCCGAAGGCATGGCTTTACACAGGGGGCTATCTAACTTTCGCTAGCTGTCTTGTTCATCCCATTTCCGAAGACTCAGCAGTTGAGGGAACAAAGGGCTTGGATAGATTTCCGCTGCAGCACCGCAGGAAATTTCTTGGAGGTAATGAGAAGGATCCTGTGGTTGCAGTCTGGATTATCTGCGTACAGTTGTTCAGCCTCATACGAATTCAGAAGTTGTTCATCCTTTGCTAATGAGATTTCCTAAAGAGGTGAATACAAAGTTCGTACGGTAAGTCTCAGAACCCAGCCTACGTCTGCATCGCCGACACTATCGGGCATCCTCTACCAATATCATGTGAAACAGTTACCAGTGCATCCGCAAATAAGTATGGTCTGTGTGAAGCCTTCATAAAATTGAAACAGAAATGAGCGTTTTGGAACATATGATCTATCGCACAAACATTTCAAAACATTCAGAGACTTAAAATTTTTTGCCACTGACGGAATGACTGGTTGAACATGAGGCCCAGAAACAGAACACTTTCCTTAAAATTTAAAACGGTGTTTCTCAGGATAGGACGAGGTACTGTTAAAATACCTCCACTACATGTACAAAGCACACTCTTTGTTCTGAAAGAGAATCGAATACCGGTCCTTAAACTCCACTTGTCAACATCAACTGCCATTCGGCGTCTCGAGGTTTCTACCATGCGCAAAGTAATCTTAAGCTCTTGTACTATTATCCAGTAGATAAGTAATCTCTCTTAACACAGGAACATATTTTCAGCTGTTCTTATTCATTTCATGCATTTTTATTTCAAAATCTCTACCCGGAAGATAAAAGATAAGATCGCTATATACTTCGTTGCTTGTGTTTTTCAGTTTATAATAATTTTTTACTACACTACAGTTTTATAATAACAAAACGTAAATTAATATTTCCCTTTGTAATATCCTTTATTTGTTTTCGCTACTACCGACATGATAACACACACATATAATATTATATCGAATTTCTGTTTCATAACTATGAATCTTACGGCTGTTTACTGTTTGGCGTAAATTTTAATGTGTTGTTGTAAATTACATTTTTGTTTTAGCTATGAATAAATGTTCACTATAACTTTTACCCTAATGTTATTACTAGTAGGGGAGAAACTGAGGATGGGAGCCTATTAAGAAAAAGTGAAACAATAGAGTCTTAGAAACTATTTTTTATCTTTTTTTTTTTAAATTAAATTCTGCTTTGTGTAATTCGTAGACTATGTAAAACAAAACGAAAACGGAAACTTCACTGAAGAGAGAAAAATAATTTCTTCGAATGGCTATCATCATCGTCATTAAATGAGTAATAGGAGCATCCCATAATTGAAAATTATTACAATTCTTTCCAGTGTTGTAGATCTACAAACTTATCGTTTACTTTTTTTATATTAGCAATATATTATTGTGTTCAGCACAAAATTTACAAATCAGGGACGGTTGATCATCGCAATCTGCAGGAGTCTAGATGTGCTACATTCATACACACTTCACAAGACATGAGGGTGTCATTTTATTCCACTTCTGTGAGGCAAAGTAAACGATTTTTATGCAGAAATCATCACTTTCATCGCTAATTAAAACTGATTAAGTTTGTGACAGACGTCTTGTAGCCCTAGATCTCCAATAAGGTGGTCTACTTTTGTTTTTCCATTTCTTCAAAGAGTTTTCTTAAGGGTGAAGCAGTTAAAATCACCGAATGCTGATTTTTACGAGCATTTTTGGGGGGTTGGTGGCTAAGCTTACCTTTCTGACGACTCTGATAAACTTACAAGTTTTTTGTTAAAAGGTAAAGTATATATATGTATAAATTCCTCCCTCCCGTTTTATATAGTGACCGTTAAACTATTTTCATCACACAATCATTAAAATATATTAAGATAACCTTATAAGCAATAAAGCAAACTCACCTGCTTAAGGTAATAGCAGCAAAAATTACAGTCAGACGGCAAAAAAAACACATTGCGTCGTCTGGTAAACTTAGGGCGACTGAGCCAGCGCTAGTAATAATGCCCGAGTGAGTCTTCAACGAAACTAGCAGGTTTGTAGCATGCAATATTCAAATTGTTCAGGATAGGCTCCCATCACCCGTAGGCTCCCATTTTCCCGTCCTTCCCTAGTCGTGAATCCACGAAATAGTAAATATTACAGTTGCTGCCCGGTTAGACAGTCAACTTAGAAGCAGCAGCTAACTACGTAAATTTCATATGTTATGCTTCATCTCAGGTATTCCTTAGAAACATTAACATCGCTTACGTCTGGAATAAAAAGAAGAAGAAAATGATTACAAATAAACGAGAGTTAATCAGCACACATGTTCCGTAGAATCCATACGGTTTTATTAGAAAACATTATGTGATTTCTCAAATTTACTGTAAACATATAATTTAACATATTGTCACAAATCTTTACAGTCATGAAGTAAATCGCGAAAGATTTTTTTAGATATTAAGTCGATAATCAAGTTTATACCACACTCGTTGCAACATGTGCCTATATAACTTTTTTTACCGAACCCCAAGCGATTTTTTGTTTTAGTTAATTTCTATCAAAGATGCAGTGTTTAACCCTCGTCACTCTACCAACAAACCTACCAGAACTACAAGATGGCATCAACAGTGCTTCTGAACAGATTCATAGGGACATGTTGCACTTAGTATAGCGAGAACTTGATTGTCGACTTGCCATTTGCAAAATCAGTAAGAGAACACATATACAACACTTGTAATATGTCAAAATAACTTTATGGATTTTTATATGATTGTAATGTTTCGTGGCAATATATCAGCTACAACAAATTTGTGCTCCGCGTGCCGAAGGCCGCCGGTTCGAATCCGGCCGCGGGCATGGATGTTTAAGTGTTGTGTGTCTGTGTGAATGTCCAGTCCGTCCTGTGGCGTCCATACATTAGAAAAATACAACATACATACTGGATGACGACATTTACACTGAAAGCTGTAATAATTACATCGAGCTGGCTGTATGGCCTCCGTTGCCAAATGCCATTTAAAAAAAAAATAAAAAAAATAAAAAATGTGGAAACGCTTCAATCACGTACAACAATCCTCTACATTCATATCGCATCTTGTTTTATCAGAAAATACAAAACGTATATTCAGTATCAGATCATTATCGGTAAGGTGATGAGATGTTTCGTTTTATATTACACCACCATTAACATTATGTTTTTCGCTTCAGCCTTGCGAAGAGTAAAATAATGAATTCGACAGTAAGCGAGGACAATATTTTTCTTAACGTACCATTAAACACGTTCTCTAAAATTTACAGGGGATTTGGCGTCTGTGCAAACAGGATGGTTGGAAGTATTAAATAATGTTACCAGCCGCGCAAAGTGCAAAATATTCCACTCACGCAGCGCGAAATGGCGCAGAAAAATGTCGAGCGCAGTAAAGATGGACGTGGCTTTATGTTTGTTTTGAGAGCCTCAAGGGCAGTCTACACAGTAATGGTCGGAACCGGGAGGATTCCACGTAAAAAGCGCACTACACCGCACTGTACATAATGTTCTACGTTACAGAAGCATTACTTGGTTCTAACGGCGCAAAATCTACAGCACAAATAAACCTGTACATCACGGAACATTTTGAAATTACTACCGAGTGCGGTGGATTAGCGATAACTCTCTGGCCTGGCATTCGGCAGGATGCGAGTTCATATCCCCATCCTGCCATGGAGATTCCAGTTATAATTTCCCGAAATCCCTTCAGGTGAATGCCGGGATGGTGCGTTCAAGGGGCCGTGGCGGAATCCCTTCCCGTTCCTTGTCCCCATATTCTCTTCCGCCTCTAATGATGTCAACGAGGCCTAAAGCCAAAATAAAAATGTAATAACAAGTATTTAAAAGACGCTATTAGAAACCGACAAAGAGAATGAAAAAACACAGAAGATTTAGTAAGATAATTGTTTTCAGATATTAAACTAACGTATAGATATTTAATTTCTCTTTTACTTATAAGAGTATAAATGGGTTTTATCTATCGAAATTATATTATTTCTTCTTCAATTAAATTCAAATATTAACTGTCACCCATGCGAGGACAATGACAACTACATTATTTATATACTTAGTATCAATTGAAGTTTAAGGAAATAACACCAGCTTTCTTTTCTCTTGATACCTTACAATACATCGGAAGTACAATATTGAAGAAACTCAGAAATTTCAAGATTACAAAAAGATTTTAGTGTTTCGGAAAGAGTATAAATATCTGGAAGCGATATTTTGTAATACCATAATTGGAGAAATAATAAAATGACTGTCTGAAATCACACTCATCCATTCTCAAAGTAGTAATATTTAAATCCAGCTTGTAGTACTTCTAATGAGTTTATTTAACATAATTATGTTTTGGTAATTCATATATTTTCGCTGCAATTCCTATCAGACTTTCGTACGGGGACACAGTCAAAGAAGAAGTATTTTATTTTAAAACGAAGTGCTAATGACTTTAGTTGACTAATTGTCCGCTGAACTCAACTACGACTATTTTCAAACTAAGATCTATTGCAGCTGAACTTTGTAATTCTCTCTCTCCTAATGCGCCGATAAACTTCCACTAAAATGCGCAGCTACTGTCTGGGTCTATAAATCCCCTTTTTTTTTAGATCTTTGTAATATCACGAAATGAACTCCATCGTAGCTCTGTCGTTCCCAGATCTGTTAAAATCCCGATGTTACTCACCGAGCGTGATTTTTGAGCGGTAACGTTCTCATATCTCATTCTGGAAGACGAGGCTTTGAATCCGAACATCCAGATTTCGGTTGTCTATGGTTTCCCTAAATCACTCCAGGAGCTTGCAGTATTGTTCCTTCAATAGACCATGACCGAATTCCTTCCAGTATCCACTGCTCTCCCTCCTATAATGTCTTTGGCGTCAATGAGGCATAAAGCGATAAGCAAAATAAAATAAAAAAGCTGACGTTATCCCCCGGCAATGATTTTCTTGCCTATCTCAAGGACACCAGTACTGAAGGAATCAAGTAATTCCATTCTTATCTGAGCCAAAAATTTCTCTTAAAATTAAGGACAACATAGTACGAACAAAAATTTGATTAAAATCAATCATGTCACAGGCTGGACTCGAACTGGTGGAGGTCGATATGTACGCCAGCACGTTAGCCCCTACACTACCAGGGCTAGTAAGAGCTACTTAAATGATGCAGTCATGTCTCAAGTTGCTGAATAATATACTTAAAAAAAAGAAGAAAAATAGGAAGGTCTAATACCAAAATAAGGCTATTTAGCCATGTATATGGACACCGTAGCACAATCCAGCTCAGTTTAAAATGTATTTAAGAAAAAAGTAGATGCAATTGTTTATTTCATATATTCATGAGGCTATTCCCATTCGTCAGCTTAGAGTTTTAATTATTGTTTTAAACAGAATTAATCTCTCATGAGGAATGTAAAACCAAATTAGCAGATTTGTGTATTAACAAAACCTAAGGATTTCGTTTCTCGCACGTTACCTCTAAGTATATTTATGTTGAAGATATTATAAAATGAGTGGTATGTTTCAGCAGAATCTGAGAGATGCAAGTGAACTGCAATTGGATCAACTATTCATAAGTGTTGATATGACGTAATCAAATTTATTAATATTTTTATTCCAGTGTGTATCGATCAGGACACATAGAAAAACATTATCTGAATTGTATACTTTGGTAGAATCATCCTTTGACAGTAGCCTATGTCAGATCTCTTTATATAGACATTAGAACTGGCCGTGAGTAAAACAAACATAATTTTATATGAAACGTGATAATTCATATTTTATAATTTTTTATGTTTCTTTGTATTAATTGCATAACCATCACTAAATGTAGTAAAATTTATAACATGCTTGTGTAATTTTTCATAACGTAATGTTCAATTGTTACAGGCATATAACCACCATTTAACAGCGGTCCAGTGACAAAATTTATGAGTATATCATAACTTTATTTTAGCAGAACTAATCTCTCATAAGGAATGTAAAACCAAATTCGTAGTTTTGTGTATTAATAAAACCTAAGGGTTTCGTTTCTCGCAGATTACCTCTAAGTGTATTTTTGTTGGGGATATTATAAATTAAATCTCGCTCGTTTTCTACATCATATTTTTTAATCGAAATATTTTCTTTCGTTACTGTTGTGTAGTACCTTAGACTTAATTTGACATTATTCTATAGCCAGGTAAACAATGACAAATAATTTTCCAGTATTCTTATTACTATTACAAAAATAAGGAGATAAAGCTTAAGTAAATAGACAAAATATCTTCTATGCTGTATCTGATGAGTAAACGAAACTGCAGAAATATTTTCCATCGAGTGTTTGGCCGATCCTGTTATTTATTTCTTAAAAATACAGTGTATAACATTTATTAATTAGAATTTTTAAATAAAGAGGTTAAACTTCAATTTCAGAAATTAAAATATGAAGCAAGGAATCTCATCTAGAGGTGGATAGTAGTAACTGCAGAGTGAACTCTTCCCATATTAAAAGAAATCACAGCTTGCTGTATGCCAGAAATCGGAAGATAAGATGAAGTCACTCAGGCTTTATTTCTCTCGCAGGCAGTTTGTATATGATCTGTTCATGAATTTCAAGCACAGACACAACTAGCTTATTATAGATGTGGATCTGTGCTGCACTATTAATTTGTTTTTACCTAAAAGTGCTCACCTTTTACGTAATTTACAGTTTTATATATTCAATTCCAGTAATAGCAGTCCGCGCGTGCAAAGTTGCGAGTAGCATCTAGTAATGAACCCTTTGTTAACCATAAACGAAAACACATACGAGGCATTTTACTTATGACGAAAATTCTTGCAGTTCGTTTTTTGCTAAGGGTTAATACATTGTCTGGCTTCTATAACCATTTCAAGTCTGTAAATTCAGGAAGCAGCTAGAAACATTGCTAAAAGTGAGTGGAATTATATGCCTTAGAATTATTATAAATGTTTCGCAATTCATTCACCATCCAGCGAATACTGTCCTAGTAATACTTACAAGGATTTAGTTAGGATTTTGCCATTTTCCCTTAAAGTAATTATTTTATTCTTCCAAATGCTTCGTCTATTGATCTTCATTTAATTTTGGGCTTCCGTACATGTAATCCACATCCTGAATCTAAGCGTTACGTAATTGCTTCCTATGCTTTTAGTAATTACTTCCCACTGTGGTAACATTTTCAAAGTATACTGGGATACTGCGATTGGTGGAATCACCGAACTTAATCACCGAAGTGTCACGGGATTCACCTGCTGTTTGCACTGTAACAGGTCTCGCAAGTTGTAACCCAGCGTTACGCCTAACTCGGACAGCTGCCTCTCAGTTCTGCCGTTCTCGTCTCTACACGTAAATCTTTTATTTGGCCATCCCAGAGCCTTTCACTCCATTCCAATTCTACTTCTCCTCGCTTGTCGTAAGCCCCAGAGATTTCGCGCTCAATGGAAACCGTAAAGTGTTCCTCTCCTTCTGAAGCGCGTTTTCGCTGCACCTGTTTCCGCCCCAAACGAATACTTCAGTCATTTCGAAGAATCGCACTGTATCAGACAACATAAACATGTTTTTCAGTTCAAGACAGATAAGTGTGTTTTTCTTCCAGCACTACACTTGTGTAAAGATCCGATTTATTGAGTTTTAACTAATTCCAGCATTCCGGAGAGCCTATATATGTATATATATATATATAAGTAAGTTGTTAATCATCACATATATAAAATCGTTTTAGTTTGTATTATTGTACTTTCTCGGCATGATTAATTGTGATTTACGACTTTCTGTTTAGAATCTTTACTTAAACCCTTCGTTGTTTAGCAATTATGAGAAAATTTGAAAAACTTATAACAGGTTAATACGAATAGAAAAGAATGAAAGTATGAGTTTTCAACACAAGAAAATAATAAAAACATTGCCGTTGAAAATAGTTCTACGATTAGTTTATTTTGAATGGCTGGTTCCGTGGTTCCCTGATCTACGCTAGTTCAGAAAATATTTTGATTTTAAACTGATTTAGAGCTTTTACTTCTTTGCCTGCAGTTGGCGTTTCGGTTCGAAACATACATTGCAAAAATTATCCAGTTCTGGAAAGTTCGCTGTACGAGGGTAAAAATCAATTGTATATACGGACCAGTCAGGTATTAACTTTGCAAATTAACAATTTCTGGACAGGAGAAAAACTGATTGAAGAATTTACGATCTAATTACCAACACTTAAAGGAAATATAGTACTCGATCAACCAGCAGTGCATGATGCAAGTTCCGTTTTATTTACTACAACTAGTGACTTCGGGATGATGGTAAAAAATAATACCGAGTTTCCCATTGAATAAACTTTTAATTGTACTTGTGCAACCTCAGTTGATACTGAACATTGCTTAAGGTCGCTTCCAACTACGAAGTTCGTCTATATTTTAAACTCTCCCAGATGATCCTTGAGGTGGTCTTTGAAGGGCTAAAGGAAGTCGTTAGAGCGTAATGGCTTGTCTTAACCAAAGTAATGCTACCTCCTATTCCACTGCCACACAGAAATCTCTCAACTAATCACCGTTTGAGCTTCCCCACGGAGAGAAAATGGTGCGCATTGGCACACCCACTACACTTGTTTCCATGTTATCTTTGTAAGAGATGCAGAGATTCGGAATATGTAACACGGTTCACAATTTTCCGAAGCATTTCAGTTGAAAAATAAACTATATTTACCTACGGCATCACTCCTCAATTTGATTTTCTAGTTGGTACAAAATGTAAGTGGCTGAGGGACCAATGGTTTACAAAGTTTTTCAGAATTGAAACCATATCAATTTTACCCTTGAACACTCGCTAATCACTCGAAGCAAAACAACGCCATTAATCATTGGAAATATCAAAAAAGGGCACCCTATTTAGATTCATTCAAATCAATTTACGTATTTTGTAATTTTAAGGGTCAACAAATATTAATTTGTCCCAGGCGCGTGCCATCTTAAAATTATGCTTGACACGATGACAATTTCCACCACTCAATGTTAATAACAGAATGGCAACCTTTCATATTTTATGGTTGCTCCTTAGAAACTCGTAGAAATTTCTAACCGACAGTGTTGCCATTTTGTTGCAAATTTGGTTTTCTCCCCATTAATTTATTTTTTGTTCATCAATCTCGTTCCAAGGATCCCTACTGAGGAAGGATCTCTGGGATGTGAAACATGTCATGTTTAATACATTTACAGCTAATGTGAGTAATAATCATAAAAAGTTATATGTTATAAAGACAAAAAATAAAATAAAAAATTGTAAAGAGACCATTTGTTGGCTACCGTTAAGAAAACGTGAGTTGCCAAAAAAGGGAGGGGGGAATTATTAAAATCTAAAATAATTCCTGAAAATGAAAATTACATATAATAATGATGTTAAAAGGGGATCTAATAGGTTACTAACTAGAACCATGAATTTCAGACACAAAATAAAACCTCATTTATTGAGTCTTATGGCCTTACAAGGTCGGGTAGTAATTAACGTTACGTTAAACACAATTAGATCAGCAAAAACAAGCAATACCCGACGTTTACAATTCGCCGGAGTAAGCAAACAAAACTGAATGAAATATCTCAAACAAGTAATAAAAACAGCAAAGTTAACATTGGAATAACATGGCAACACAGGCCATCAAATTGAAGCTAACATTTTACTGTACAAAGGAAAATCCCAGGGGGCGCCGTATAAAGTGAATGAAATGCATCAAAATTGAATTAACAAACAGCAAGATGCTTAAGAAAAAATTTGAATCGAAATATAAATTCAGCTAGCTCAGAATTTAAGTGACGGGAGCAGAGTCTTAACCCAGGCGTCGCTTAAGGGCACATAAGTCTGTTAAAATCCACTGAATAGTGACCGTCGTTTCTGGTACATTACCATAGAATCATCGCCGTGATGGTGAGCGACAAACACAATGCCACTGCAGCAATGGAAGCTAAATAAGCGGCTACGACCGCGTTATTAGCATAACTTCCGAATAATGGCAAGCATGCCACTCAACATCTCGCTTTCCCAAAGCAAGAAATGATCAACCACAATGATCATCAGAGAGCGTGCCGGCTAGCACGTCTGTTCACCAGCTCGTCTTGGACCCAAGTCACGTCCGTTCATCAGCTCGTCTTGGACAGAAGTGATGTCTAAAAATGGCTCCTTCTTCTTCCTCGGCTAGTTGCTCGCCACATGTAAAAGAACTCCACGGAATTAGTATTGTAGACCCCAATAAATGTTCAGGATTGGCTATCTACACATTTCCGTCGTCACGTGTTTAATATCATGCGTCGCATTCGCCGTTTCCTTCGCGCGTTTCCTACGTGGCCTTCGGGGTAGTAGCGGGGTAGGGGTAGGTCACCGCCCGATTTCGAACGGGACTCAAGCCGGGCTGTCCCGGCGCCATCGAGTCGCCTCGCCTGCTCCATTGTTCCTCTCTCAACCGCCGAAATGGCAGTTTCTAGCCTTCGATATTCAACCCTTCTGAGCCATGCGTTTACAGAGAAATTGATTTACAATAAAATATACCTTTGGCCGCCCTGGTTTTAAACATACATTTAACCTATCCAGACAACCCTCATTATTTACAATTAATTACACGTTGCAAGACTAAATAATTAATAAATTTGAATATAATAAAAAAAGGAATTATGAATATAATTAATAATAATTTAATTATATTCATTGTGGGTGACGCTGTCACACCACAATATACCTGCTACCCAATCAAAATAAAATTATGCCAATAATTTTATTTGAACTATTCTAACCCTACAGTTGCATCAAAATCATTGCCTACACTATAGTTTCATGGTTCCAGCTCACTCGAACTATCGCATACATGTGACCTCTTCAAATATGTAAATACGACAAGTGACTCTGGTTAACATAAATAATGAAATGTCTTATCCTAATATGCAAAGTAAAACATCATAAAACATTGACAGGTACATAGATGTAAATGAACAACAAAATAGATCTGCTCAATCAACAAACAAAAAAAAATGATGTAAGCACAAGATATTAACATTAAAGTTAGACAACTCAAATAATTATTTATAACGGACTATGCAAATCTAGCACATGTGTTGAAGTTAGATTTCGCAACAAAAAAAATGCACCGAATGTCCATTATCAAGGCCGACACAAGTATGCCGAAACCACATAACATGAAAATCAAATGGAAAAGAAAAATCTTCCGCGAATTTACATAATTTAATCCTTCCGCGAATTTACATAATTATCCATACAATACAAAAGAAAGACGGTTCTCGCAAAATGAACTATATTATGCTTTCCAAACTACACTCGTAGCAAAGACATTATAGCGGTGAAACTAAGCGATCAGCTGTTTCCACTTTGCCCGCTCTGTTGTTGTCAGTAAGCGCTGTCCCGTTATGGTTGCGGCTCAGGCTACCTGTTTTCGTTTAACCTGATTGCAATCCTTCCAGGAAAACTGGCGGTCGGCACAGCTGCTATCCCAAACAGCTGAGCGTCCTTTACCTGTTCTCGCTGCGTTAGCGCTACGCTTGTTAGGCAATTACGTGTCTCAAGACTGACACTCTTACTTTCTAAAGATATGCTCTACGTTATTACCTAACTAAATGTACATTGATCCTTAAGCTATATTTACAAACATCCGTCTAGGAACTTGTAGCCTATGCTGTGTGAAACGGGCGCAAATTCCGGGCATTATGCGGGCCGAGCTCCGTTCTGCCGTCGGTCAGCATGTAGCAGTTTGGGGAGATAATCCGCGCTACTGAGAACGGTCCCGAATACAGCAGAAAGAATTTGGAAATTAATTTTCGCTGTGCGTCAGACGGGGTCATAGTCCTAAGTAGCACCTGCTGCCCGACGCTAAACGTTTGCGTCCGCAACCCGTCGTGCTTGCGTTGCCGCTTCGTAGCTTTCTCTACCAAGAATTCATGTGCTTTCTTGATGTCATCCTCGGGATTCTTCTCGGGTTGATCCTTAAATTTTACATTGATACGAATCAGACGCAGTCTCATCCCGCACGAAATGATCGCGAGTTTCTCATTAGCATCGGCATAGCTTTGGCTTTGACTGTGGTGCTGTCGTCAAGTTTCTCGTCAGTATCGGCATAGCTTTGGCTTCCGTGCTGGCGTCAAGTTTTCCTTTTTCCCGCATTTTGTCGGTTGGGTTCTGTGGTATGAGATTTTGCTCGTCAGCTGATGCGCATATAGCTCTTCCTCCGTTATTCAAATTGCCTTCGCGTTCCGTGGTGTCTTGCATCGGTTTGGAACTATTTATTCCAAGGCTCTGCTCACAGGCCTCATGTTTCCAATGCAACACCTCCGGAACCAAATTTGTCACCGTCTTATTTCCCCAATCCAGAATGACTTTACGTTTTGCTAAGAGGTCGCATCCAACGATCACATCTTGCGTCAAACCGGGTACTATAAGTAGTGGCAACATTAACTCGCTATTCGCGACTTTCACGGGGATTAGCGCTTGCGTGCTAACGATCTTTTCTCTCTTTCCTATTGCAGGAACCACCGTTACTTGCGTTGTGGGAATTACTTTTAGCCGCGGATTCTTATCTTTCAAGCGTAGCAGAAATTTCTTAGACATTACGGAGACAGACGATCCCGAGTCAATTAAAATATTCGCCCGTATGCCATATGCAATAATATCTACACGGGGACACTTCGCGCGCGCCATGAGGCTGTCGCCGGATACCATATCTTCTTCTTCGTCGATATTTTCCGGTCCTTCGCCGCGCCAATATTCCAAACTGCCGAGGCAAATGCTGTCGGCGTTTGCAGCGTCCCCCGAAAAATCTCATTGTGACGGCGGGGAGTTAGACGCGTTGTTAACGCCGCCCACATTTTCCTCCGTCGCCTTTGCACACATTTCCGGTTCCGCGTTTTCAATCGAGATCGCGTTCACTGGAAATTCTTGTGGATACGCGGATCGGTTGTTTCCCGACCGCTGATGATTTTTATCATCCTTCCATTGTGCATTTCCGTTCTTCCATTTCTTCCCTCCATTACGATTGCCGGAATTTTGATTGGAAGATTTCCCATTCTGTCCATCAGCATAGGAAGCTTTATTGCCGCCATGCGGTCGCTTAGACTCGCTTTGCGCTTCGCCATGGTTTCGTTCCGCGTCTTGTCCTCGCCAGATTATCGGCCATTTTCCCGATTCTGTCTAGGTTACCGACGGTTTCTAGCAGTTCTGGTATCGTACGAATGACCACGGGGTTAATGAGTGACTGCACTTGTGGACCAAAGTGCGCGATCACCATCTCTATGAACTCTCCGTCCGTCATTTTGTCGTCGAATTGCCTACACTGCACCAGCAAAGTTTTCACGTAGCTTTCCATTGAATAATGCCCACTTGGGAATGTACCTTCCTTGGTACAGCTTTATCCTCGCCTGGTTCTGGATCTTTTTCGACCAGAAGGTCTCAAGAAACAGGACTCTGAACTCGGCGTAAGATAAGTTAGTTTCGGACGCAATTTTCAGCCAGAGTCTGTCTGTTTTCTGAAAATGATTCCTCGACTAACACAAGCTTCATGGAATCAGGCACTCCTTTGATTTCAAAATACCGCTCCATTTCGGTAAGATAAATCCTAGGATTTACGTCTTTGCGAGACCCAAAACGTGGCAACTTAAGCTCGATATTAGCTGCTGCGTACTGTGCGTAATTCGCGTGAACAATACTCCCGCTAGCGTTGGAATTACCCACTTCCTTCATCTTGGATTCCAACTGCGCCAGCTTTGAGTTGGTGTTCTGCACGAGTGTTTGCTGTGACGCTTGCAAATCCTGTTGTGCCGTTTGTACTTGTTCAACCGAACTCGCAACCTCCGACATCTTTGCATTTACAGCCTGCAAGCTTCGTTCAGTATTATCCTTAATCTCGTGGACAAATTCCGAGATCTGACCGAGACTCTGGTGGCTTTCTTGCCGCACGTGCTCGACAGATTTTTCGGTCGCGTCCAAACGCTTCGAGATTTCCGCGCTTGATTCCTGCAATGCAGTGCATGTTGCCTGAATCGTATCTGTGCGTCTCTCCAACACTGAAACATTCGCTCGCATCTCCGATTTGAATGCACTCATTTCACGGGTCATTTCCTCGCGAAAAACGGACAATTTTCCGTCCATGCCCTTCAATAAAGCACTTTGTGATTCAAATTTTTGACTTAACTCCTCCCTTAATGAGACGGAACTTTGGCTTTGTGCATCTAGACGCTTGTTTATGTCCTCCTGTTGTGAAGCTATTTGTTTAGTCAATTCCTGCCTCAATGAATCAGAATTTTGACTTTGTGCATCTAATTTCTGATTTTGCGAAGCCATTTGCTTAGTTATCTCCTC
The DNA here is from genome assembly GCA_031002005.1 of Vandiemenella viatica. Taxonomy (NCBI): domain Eukaryota; kingdom Metazoa; phylum Arthropoda; class Insecta; order Orthoptera; family Morabidae; genus Vandiemenella; species Vandiemenella viatica. The sequence goes on from JARYHS010009186.1 coordinate 150,339,225, forward strand.
CCTCAATGAGACAGAACTTTGACTTTGTGCATCTAATTTCTGATTTTGCGAAGCCATTTGTCTACTTAATTCCGCAGCATGTTAAATAGCAGGTTTTGGTCTTGGGGTTGTGCGGTCGCGGTGGCAATTCTAGCGTTATTTGCGACGCACGTGTTTCAACTTCTGCCCGCATGGGTGGATTTTGAACGGTTTCATTGTCTGGGGTTGGAAAAATCCCTAACTGTTCCCCATCTAATGATGCATTTTGAATGGATGCTACGCGTACTAGGAGTATCATTACACTCGTTCGTCCGCCAACGGCATTTCGTGTACTTCCGGTGCTTGATCCATCGCGTTAGTTTGCTCGGAAATGTATGAACAATAGATTGATCTGCCCTATTAATGGTGCGTGACCTCAACTTCATAGATTTGATCGTAAGATACAAAATTTCAACTCCGAACAATTTGAACAATCGACAACAAACAAAATACAACCGGCACGATTTAACTCGAAAAGTACAGCATTAAACAAATTTCGCGCATAAATCCCTTCAGCATGAAATAAAACCCATCCAAAATAAACAACAAGGAAAAACAACGATGTTTCATGCGACACAAATACCTCAACACATGAGCAAAATCAGCATAAAGAAAAATCTTAACTTTTACCATGCATTAAATTTCAAAAGCACTGACTCTATCTTTAATTTTTAAACTAACCATGCTTGATGCAAGTGAACGAAAATATACTTGAACAACTGATTGAAATAAATCACACATTTAGATTTAAATCAAGCATGGCAAACAAAGCAAACAAATTTCAACATAAAATTTATTCTAAAATAATAAAATGAATCAACACAGGTCACATCCATGGATTTTTTTAGACTTGTGAAATTCTCAAAATAATTTCGACTTGCAAAAGCCCGAAACGTTGGGTGCCAATTGTAAAGGAGACCATTTGTTGGCTACCGTTAAGAAAAACGTGAGTTGCCAAAAAAGGGAGGGGGGAATTATTAGAAATCTAAAATAATTCCTGAAAATGAAAATTACATATAATAATGATGTTAAAAGGGGATCTAATAGGTTACTAACTAGAACCATGAATTTCAGACACAAAATAAAACCTCATTTATTGAGTCTTATGGCCTTACAAGGTCGGGTAGTAATTAACGTTACGTTAAACACAATTAGATCAGCAAAAACAAGCAATACCCGACGTTTACAATTCGCCGGAGTAAGCAAACAAAACTGAATGAAATATCTCAAACAAGTAATAAAAACAGCAAAGTTAACATTGAAATAACATGGCAACACAGGCCATCAAATTGAAGCTAACATTTTACTGTACAAAGGAAAAATCCCAGGGGGCGCCGTATAAAGTGAATGAAAAGCATCAAAATTGAATTAACAAACAGCAAGATGCTTAGAAAAAAATTGAATCGAAATATAAATTCAGCTAGCTCAGAATTTAAGTGACGGGAGCAGAGTCTTAACCCAGGCGTCGCTTAAGGGCACATAAGTCTGTTAAAATCCACTGAATAGTGACCGTCGTTTCTGGTACATTACCATAGAATCATCGCCGTGATGGTGAGCGACAAACACAATGCCACTGCAGCAATGGAAGCTAAATAAGCGGCTACGACCGCGTTATTAGCATAACTTCCGAAATAATGGCAAGCACGCCACTCAACATCTCGCTTTCCCAAAGCAAGAAATGATCAACCACAATGATCATCAGAGAGCGTGCCGGGCTACACGTCTATTCACCAGCTCGTCTTGGACCCAAGTCACGTCCGTTCATCAGCTCGTCTTGGACAGAAGTGATGTCTAAAAATGGCTCCTTCTTCTTCCTCGGCTAGTTGCTCGCCACATGTAAAAGAACTCCACGGAATTAGTATTGTAGACCCCAATAATGTTCAGGATTGGCTATCTACACATTTCCGTCGTCACGTGTTTAATATCATGCGTCGCATTCGCCGTCTCCTTCGCGCGTTTCCTACGTGGCCTTCGGGGTAGTAGCGGGGTAGGGGTAGGTCACCGCCCGATTTCGAACGGGACTCAAGCCGGGCTGTCCCGGCGCATCGAGTCGCCTCGCCTGCTCCATTGTTCCTCTCTCAACCGCCGAAATGGCAGTTTCTAGCCTTCGATATTCAACCCTTCTGAGCCATGCGTTTACAGAGAAATTGATTTACAATAAAATATACCTTTGGCCGCCCTGGTTTTAAACATACATTTAACCTATCCAGACAACCCTCATTATTTACAATTAATTACACGTTGCAAGACTAAATAATTAATAATTTGAATATAATAAAAAAAGGAATTATGAATATAATTAATAATAATTTAATTATATTCATTGTGGGTGACGCTGTCACACCACAAAATAAACATCAGTTTTTACAACGAGTTTAGCAGAAGGGCATACTGAATACAGTTAATTATTTTGTGCAAATTTGACTGGAGTAGAAAGAGTTGCTGATAAGATAATATCTCAGTTTTTTCTTTAAAATATCTTTATTGTCCGTAAACTGTTTATATCTTGGAATTTTATTAAACAGAAGTGTCCTAGAATAATTAACTTCTCCTTGTACGAAATGCTTTGTGATAATAACTGAAAGTAATATTATTTAAAAAGTAGATGTCTCTTCTGAAGGAATAATAATATTTAAATGGGATTATTTATAGCTTGTTTACATGCTGTATACACAAAGGAATTGAAGAGTGCGTCTTATTCTATAACAAAAACATCATTAGTACTCATCTAAATTTCTCAATTGACGAATTATATTTTTTTTTACTGCATATTGGTAGTATTTGACATTATTTAATATCACATTTTGAAAAAATTTAGTCTTCGAACTTAAATTTAAGGTTGCATTTACGTGACTACAGTTCGTTTAAAAAAAAATCCTAAGCACTGTGTATTTTACAGGCATTCAGAAAATTAGATAACTGTATTCCATCCGAAACTGGTATTTAAACTGTTTCTAACAGAATTTGCATCTAGATAGCTTGTCGGGACCGCATTTCGTCACGATTTTCCATTAATTCTGCAGATTCGTCAGAGTTTACGACCTCAATTTATTATGATCAATTCGTTATCTGACAACGAAGTTTCGATGAATCCAGAGCACGCGAGCAAACCACCTTCCACAGGAAACAGACATACAGATTTCCGTCCTTTATGATCGTACAGCAGCAATAAACATGTGGAGGTGGCATGACGTTAATACCACTATGTGGTCGCTTACCTTATGACAGACTAAACCTGCTTACCACGGAAGTGCTGCTACCCTTTGCAGAAACTACGAAACGACCGAGAAAATAATTAAAATTCCTTCACGAGTTATCTTGGGGCGTTAACTGTTTCATAAACATATATTTTTCGGCCCCATTGTGTGGTCGTATTTCTTGAGTATCTAAGAAACTCTTGGTGGAACTACGAAACCATACTCCTGAAGATACTCCAGGTTGTGCCGAAACGTATGGGTTTATAAAAAATTGACGCAGCAAAAAACACGCGAATGGATTTTAATTGTGTAATGGCATCTGTGGAAAGCACGAAGAAATCAAGGAAACGCTGTAACGGTTATTCTAAAAATATGTTTCTCTGAGGTCCGTGATTTAGTAATTAATTCGCCTATCGTTCAACTAAGCAATGCAAAGGTGTTCTTATGGCTTAATGGCCATCCGGATGCCGCCACGTTGGTTTAATATCATCTGACTCCCAGGTCTTCATTTTGAGGCATTCATAAAAATAAAATGATCACGTCATGGAATGACCTAATACAGGGCGTTCGCCGGAAACGCTACCCTCCCAGTCTGTTGCCGTCGGCAACTTCCTCGGTCAGTGGAGCCAGCAGTTTCCGCCACGCGGCACCGTGAATCACCGCACTGTTTAACACCTCCGCTGCCCCAACAGTGCAGTGCAGTGACCCTTACATTGTTAAGAACGGTTTCTTTGCATTGTAGATAGTTTGTGACTTCAGTCTCTTATTAATCAGTGTTGTGAATAAACGTTTCTTTGCGGTTTGGCTGGTTTGGGGCTTCATACTCTTATTAATCTGTACCGTGTTTGAGTGTGAGTAAAATTATGGTTCGTTACAGTTTCCAACAAAGAATATTTCTGTACGATACATATGTGAAGAAGAAGTCGTTTAAAAAGTGTCGCAGTAAATTTCGTCGCGAATTTCCTGGCGCTTTACTGCCAGCTAAATCAACAATTCTGCGTCTGGTTAAAAAAGTAAGAGAAACGGGTTCATTTTTTAACAAAAAGAGACTGTCGGTCAACCGTATTCTCACAGAGGAGAAAATTGACGATATCGCTTTTCGACTAGAACAGTCACCCAAAAAATCATTAAGTCAGTTAGGGCAGCGTGTGTCTCGAAATATGTTCAGAAGATGTGAAATGTGCATTACACAAGAGGGTCAACACTTCCAGCATCTTTTATAAGGTAAGCTAATGAATTACGTCACATTTAAATGCTTAGCACACAAGTTTATGAAGTTTATGAAGCGTAATTATTATGAAATAGTCCGCGGCCGACGGTCGAACAATGCCGGAAACTGAGCGCTCGCTCGCCGGGAGCAGTTTCTTCCTTGTAGCGCTAACAGTGGGTTGCGTTTTCCGGCGAACGCCCTGTATAAGCGCGATTATAATGACGTAAACATTTTTCAAGGAGACTTGAGCAAACGTAGTTTTAGGTTTTCTACATAAATACCTACGAATACAGAGGGCTTTCCTTTTTAAAATAAAGTACTTACAAAATTTTGGTTATATAAGTATATGCAGAGTTAACACTGTTAATTATTATTCTACATCTAAATCCATACTCTGCAAATCACAAACATTGTGGATGGCAGAGGGTGCTATGCACCAATCCTAAACCCGCGCATTCCAATCCCGAATAGCGCGAGGAAAGAAGGAATACATAAAAGCATCAGTACGGCATCTTATTTCTCTAATCTTATCCCTCCGGTAATTGCGACCTAAATATGTTGGCGGAAGAAGTATTCCATTGCACTCGAAATTTAATTTTTTTCGCATATTCTCCAATAAATTCGAATTCAAGCTACGTCGTCTGTCTTCCAAACTACCCCAGCCAAATCTATGTATCAATTCTGTGACGCTTTCATAAGGGCTGTAGCAACAAGTCACGAATCGAGCAGCTCTCCTTTGCACCCTCTCCACTGAGTCAATCAGAACCTTGCGATACGGATCCCAAACTCCACAACAGTAGTCTAATCCAGATGCGGACGCACTAATGTTTTATACGCTATCTCCTTTGTATGATCATTACAATTCCTCAAAATACGATTTATGAATCGCACACAGCTACATAATTATTGTAGTGTGAATGCATTTCAAGGATAACCGAGTGACCAAAACGACTCTCTATTAATAAACCTCATGTTTGAAATATTACTAGAATTATCGGCGAGCAGAAAGTAAGCAGAAAACGAAATAAACTATTCAGCCATCGAATCTTTTGGCCAGGACAGTAGTTTTCATCGGATAAAATACAGTTTACTTTTGTGAAACAAACATTTTTTGGCTTAACGTCTGCTAAACGTCGAGGTAGTAGAGACGGGAAAGAACTGTGTACAAGGAACGGGAATGAATTTGGCCATCGTCTTTTTGTTGATACCATCATTCGCCTAGTGTGATTTTGGTAACATGAATAAACTTAGTCTGGATGGCCGGAAGTGGATTCAAACCCGCATCCTCCCGAACACGAGGCAAGAGCGTTACTACCGCGCTCAGTGTCACAAATTGGACCTACTACCAAGCATCTACGTATTTTCAATGTAGTTGTAGCTCCGATACTAGAAGCTGTTTACTCTTAACAGTAGAAACGGGGACACCACTGATTCTACAACGTGACGAAACACTTTTCTCCACTTTTGCTGTTAGCGAATGCGTTTCAGTGTTCTGATTCCACGAAAATCTGGCAACCATGAAATTATAATCAATAATTAAAAAATTCAATCTAATATTGTAGTGGAAAATTGTTATCTATTGCTTAATTTGAAATTTATACATATTTTCACAATTAAGTTAAATATTATAGGCTATTAGAACATAATATTTCAGTTAATTGTTCGCTTTTCTTCAATTTTATCCTCGTTCAAAAGAATTTTATAAAACTTCAAACATAATCGCAAGTCTATCTCCCATGAATGATAGATTTTGTTTCGTCTAATCATCTGTTTCATTTTTAGCTATATTCGATTCGATGTCTAATCCAGGCCTCTGATCTGTATGAGGAAGTATTTTAATTATTTCTGGATTTCTCTCTTCAGTATATGGTAATAATTTCATGTGGTCACAAAGACCTGGTGACAGTGTTTTACACCAGAAACTTATTTATTGTATCATATATCTTTCCCTAAATAAAGATGTTACCTGCTGCTGCTGATAAAACTAAAAAGAACGATGTAAGAATTCTTTTAGTAAAAATTGTAACTTGGTTGCACAGCTGCCCTCTTATTTTTGTGATTAGTGGAAACTAATCTTTAGTACAATATTCTAGCTGATATTTTTATGAATATAGAAAAATACTTGAATTGCAAGTAGAGTTATTGTGTAAAATAAAAATAGAATGAGCAGAATAGCACACAAAAATTCACAAGTGAATCGCGTCACAAGTACATAGTCTAATCTTGGCTATAGAAGTAAAAGTGCTTCAATTTGTATTTGTATCGACAGTGAAAAGAGATTAAAGAATTCTGTTACAGATAATCTGAAATAAATTTTTTAGGTCTTTAGGCATTTTCGATACGCAGATCCGGAGTACGGTAAGCGAGTTAAGTACGGTTGCTTTTATCCGCCAGCTATGTAAGCTTGAACAATCGTAGTGGTGTCTGTTGCGATAGCTTATTCGTCGTCTTTGTGATGGGATCATGTCAGCAGTGGCTTACATGTTTAGGCAACAGTGCTGATCCGCTGGCTCAGGGCTATTGAGCTGCCACAATAGGCTCTAAAACAGCACATTGCCAGAAGGAAGACTCTGATATAGGCTTTCCAATATCGTTCAAACTTGAAAGCTTAGAAATCTGATGCAGGTGTATAAAATGTTAGTGCCTGTCTTAAATTATTAAACGTAGCGCGAATTGCAGTAAACTGTGAGAGAAGACTCTTATTTCTCTCTCCATGATTGGCTCTCATATTGAAGTATTTTTCTCATTCGCGAAGTTCATATGATATTCAATACACAAATAACCGAACTCTAAAGGACGTCGTGGAAGAAGTAAAAGCATTTTGTTTATTAGTATGAACCTACACCTATTACAGAACCTTATTGAAGTGGAGTTCGTATCTTAAAAATGCCAAACGTAATTTTTTTTCATGGCATTCGGCTACATAGGCCGTACAGCCAGCTAATGTGATTAACATGATTGTTCTAGTGCTTCAGTTTCTCCAGTACAGTGTTGATACTAATAGACACATGAACACTGCAGTACGGATACGATATTCACACACACTACACTTAAGCACCCATGCCCGCAGCCAGACTCGAGCCGGTGACCTCTAGTCCATGCGTTACCAAGGCCGCCGCCAAACGTAGTTAAACTGCAGTATGGCCTACTTACTAACTGGTGCTGTGGAAAGTTGTTGAATAATAAATGGACAGATAAACTGCATTACATTAAATCGAAGGATGGAGGAGGTGGGATTTAATTTAATTGCAATGGAGCACATGCTCCGGTGGCAATTTCCCTACACCCCCATTTTCCCCCTGTCCTGCACCGACCTACATTTGCCCTCTACAAATTTTATCTTTAAATTCTTTCAACGTTTTCGGTAAATTCTTCATCATTTCTCTTGGTAATTCATTCCAATCCCTGACAGCCTTACCTAAAAAAGAGAATTTTCCCACACCCTTGTGCCTGAAATCGAGTGCCAGCTTGTGGTCATGGCCATTTTTCCCTTCCATGTACTACTTTTCATAGCTATTCCAATTTCTTTCCATGCCTCATCGCCAGTATACGTCCTGTACACTCCCATGACCCTCCTCATCCTCCTCCTGTCTTGCAATGAATCCAATTCCAGCTCCTTTATCATATCCGTCACTGATTGCATTCTGCGATAATTTCCAGAAATAAATCTAGCATCCCTTTTTTGCACCCTCTACAATTCCTGTATTTGATACGCAAAATGAGGGTCTCATACTACACTACCATATTCGAGCAATGGTCTGACCAAAGTTTTGTAACCCAATTCCTTTACTTCTCTCGTACATACCCTCATTACTCTCTCCAACAAGTGCAGAACTTTGAAACCTTTTCCTACCACAAACTGATTCAAACTAAAGAGATACGTTACTGTTTCAAATATAACGCACTGGATTTATTAATTTCTTAGCAGAAAGAAATGATTGGTATAACTTAAGAATAAAACAAATTTGAGAGCATATGAAGGACGTTTATGTGGCGATAAAGATACAGTTCAAATTAAAACATATAGCTGAATGGATAAATACAGTAAGGAGGCTTAAAAAATACGTGACAAATTGAACGGGAGTCAAAAACCTGTATTTTCCTCTGTACATTTAACTTAGTCGATTTTCTAAGTTAATATTCCGATAAGGTTATTATGAGTTATTGCGATAAACCAACAGTTAGTTACACCAATGACTTGAAATGTAGTTTCTTAGTGGTCCAAATGAAGTGACACATTCCACGCAAACAATAGCCAGCGCAGCGATTTTGTCGAGCCAATGCGCAGATCGTAAATCCAATGATAACATATTAGCCGCCCCAAGGCAATTAGCTCTCTCGTAAATTACATTTAACAGGGAGCAATGTACCGAATGTAATGTAACTTTATGGAATATACTGACAGTATTTCTGCTATCATGTCAGCCAGTATTTTTGTTGCTTCTGTTGCTCGTAATACTATATATACATATACTACTCATCTAAGGATACGGTTTAAATTTTCTACTATAGTCTATTCATCACTAAAAACGGCAATAAAATTTTAATTTTGTATCACATCATTGATAAACCTGTTGTTGTTTAATTGTTTACTATGTCAGCAGTACCCACTTTAATAAGATGCGTTGTATCTGGAGACTGAATATGAAGTGATAACTCGGAAAACTTCGGCCAGTCCGATGATACCCGAACTGTTAGTTACACTTCCCGCCACCACAGCGCTGCTGGGCTAACTATGAAGATTCAAATGAATAACTGTATTGATTTTATTTTCACTTATAATGTTAATTGAATTTGATTTTAATTGCTCGTATATTGTTAAAAAGAAGTGGGAAGGCGATGCTAGCCAAAAAGGCAAATATATGTTGTATAAATAACTTCACAAAAATATGAAGGGCAGATACAGAAGTTATAACGTGAGGTTCGTTTGAATTTACATGATTTTTTGTTTGTTTACTTCGTTTAATCAACTGCTGCTATTTAAAAAGAGCCTAGCTAAGTACTCCGAGAATCTAAACAAAGAAGGTTTCTCACATCGCGAAAAATATCGATAAAAAGGGATAATTAATCTTTATTCGTTTTCCTTTAGAAACTTTTCCGTAAAGAGTTTCCACTACAACCATAAGTGATACACGTCATTTTTTACCGGCATTTAAAGTGGTATTTATAATAATAAGACTTAACTTCTATCTTTATGTCTTTCTGTTTGAATGAACAGGATTCACACAAAAGCCACTGGCCGCTTTTGATGAGGTTATTGTGCTGAACTTGATCCGATGAGTAAAATAGGGTATCTTTCATTTTAATGTGAAGTCTGGCAGCTGAGAAGTAAATTAGTATTCATTTTTCGTTAAACGCAATATATCCAAGAACCACTGATCGGGTTTAGTTTAACTGTCGCAGTCGTTAATTAAATGTGTTTCACGAGAGAACTACTGGTCGAAATGAATTTCTTCTCGCAGTGGATATGTTAAACGTGATTACAGCACAAAAGATACAGCTATTTAAGTTGCTGTTTTATAGCCATACGGTTGAGTACCCGCCCCGCATTCAAAATTGATCTCTGTTGTTACTACAGAAATTTCAAAAGTTCTAGGAAACTTAAAAATCTACATTATTAATGCCAATATCCGTTAGTCTCGCTCTCGAGAAATACAATATTAACGATTCTTAATGTAAAAATATTCACGAATCAGTTCTCGCATGTGACGTATTCTGATACCAGAATGAAAAAAAGCATTTTTGTTGCGTCGTTGGCTCGCACAATGTAGCAAAGAAACATTTTGGCGGGCTTTTAAATGCTTCAAAGTTTAACGTTAAATTTACGTAAAATAAGCACTTTTGTCAGAAAATAAAGCGTATCGGGTGAATAACGTGTATCAATAGACAATTTAAAATCATTTTCAAAAAAACAGTCAAGTGACCTATTCTGAAGGTGGATGCTGAAAGTTAAATGGATAGGATAAACCACGGAATAACACCATGTATTGAAAACGACTTATGAAGAAAATAGTTTGTCGTAAAATCTTAGAGGTATACAGCAATAGCTTTGAGATGTGCGGAACATTTCATTAAATAAATAAACTGTTTTGATGTATTAGAATCATCTGAGTGTTATTTTGCTCACAGTACTCTTTGTGACGAATGTTGAATTAATAGAGCAACCCGTTACACTGAAAAAGAGAGAGAGAGACACAGCTCCACAGTAAAGAAGTTTTAAGGAGATAGTAATATCATAGTTTAGATTAATTATTTGGAAAACATGTTAGCAGAGTTTTATTGGAGTTGTCATTTAGTTCAGAATGAAATTTTATGATAATACCAGGTGGCCCGTGCGAAAATTTTGCGAACGATGCATAGCGAAGTTGGCTATATGAAGTAAGATGAAAGAGAAACCGGATCATTTATAGCAATTGTGTATTTTCCAATTGAATTAGGTACATAGCAAAACACTTAGATAGTGTTACGAGACAATTAGAAAACATTTTTGGAGATGTTAAACATACTGTATCTAGGCCTATGACAAACTCGTTGTAATTTACAATAATATATGTACACGTAAATGTCAAAGTATTTACGGTGCAGCAATTTTTTATTACTCATCTGAAACAGATATCTAGCAAAACACTTACAACGTCTTTCGAAACAATTAGAAATGATGAAATGTTGCAAGTGATGGAAGCTGAACTATCACTGACCTCTCCGGAATACATCTAAGCTGAACGAGACACATAGAGTTTATCCGTATCTCTGTGATACCAGGTGCTGCTATCTAGCGGGATGCAATCACTCCTTATCGAAACCAGCGAAGCCTAGCAGCTTGATTCTGAACTATCGCTTACCCGTGAACTGGATTGATCATAATTTTGCTATTTACGGATTGAATTTCGAACAAATCCTTTCTTATTTAATGATTTTACCAAAGCGGAGAATTTAATCTTTAATTAGTACCTCATTAATCGATTTTGGTTAAGGAAATCTGATAGTATGGACAAGCCAACAATGCAGCGTTTTAAATGAAGCTTCATCATTAGGTAACCTTGACAACTAGAAATTTCAAATTCTCAGAAGTTATTAGTAATATCTTTTACTGTGTGTCTGTACAACATCATTCTTATATGTAGTATAATTTCATTAATATTCACATGTGAACCAGCAAAAAAATTGAAAACTTAAAAAAAACTCCTAATTATGTACATTACCATTTTTCTGATGTTACCGTAGATCATTTAATAAAAATTTTAATTTGTAATGTAATGTTAATGATACAACTTGTGAAGCAAACTTATTGTCGATAAAAAAAAATTGATTTAGATTTTATAAATTTGAGATTATGTGACATAGCAGCTCTTTAGAAAACCAGTAAAATTATATATTTATACTAATTAAGGCCAAAATATTGGTAAATTAAAAGTTAAAACGATTTATATAAAAAAGAATATAAAGTGTAATAAATATTGTTTGCTCAGAGATTGCTTGAATGGATAGTCTCTCTGAAAAAAAAAAAAAGAAAGAAAGGAGGAGGAGAAGTAAAGAGAATTGTTGGAAGAGAAGTGGCGAGAAAGAAAAACAGCAGGGAATCTTGAAAATAATAGTTGCGAAAAGTAGCATTGATATATCTTGAGTAGAAAACGAACCTGCAAATCTTCGGATATAGTGACAAACACGGTCGTTATTGGTATCAAGAGGATTTTTAAGCAAATAAACGGCATAAATAAACTGCAAAAGTTCATAATAAAAATTCAGTCTACAAAAATTATCTATTTATTTATCTATCAAGATCGCATAAAGATATTAATATGCGACAATTATGTAACTATATTTCAGAAACTTATTACGTTACAAATCACTAGCTATTCCTTTGATTATTTTCATTTTGCTTTGCAGATCGTGATTTATAAACTTGATTCAACATTCCGTTCCTGAGAAAAAGGTACATTTGAAGTTTTGAGAGAAATCAAATTACAGTTTCAGTAAACATTAAGATATACATGGAATATGAGCGTGTCGTCTGAGTGTAAGGTTAATAATATTATTGTAAGTTTATAGATCATTTTTCACGCAAAACACGATAATTCCAATTTTTTACATTTTACGCTACCCCTTAAGTATCGATGGAGGAAGGTGGTTCATTAAAATAAAAATGTTTTAGATATAATATAGACGATTATTTCGAAACAAGAAACTAAATTACGAACTCAGTCCCTAAATTTAGTGATAATGAACAGTTTTACAATCGACGTTGTAACTCTTCCTGTAACCGAATCAAGTATCAACAAGTGAAATGCTGTATCAGATTGCGAAATCGTGATGATCTTGATCCTGCCTACGTCCTTTGAAGTGTGTAACGTGTCGTCCTAAATGAGTTATAAAATTAATAGCGAGCAACTGAGCGTTGCTGACTCGGACGCTGAGAGAGAACCGGAACCGGAAATTGCCTGCCGCTGGGCGCAAGTGCGACCTCTCTGAAAGTGACAGGCCATTATTATGAGACGTTAATTGCTCCATCTGGCTTTCTCTAATTGTCTCCAGAGGTGACCCTCCCCGCAGAGGTGGCTGGACGGGCGAGGAAGTGGCAAAACCAAATTAAAAACTCGCGTTCCTTGCAGCCAAGCTGCTCCAGTGCGTGTAATTTAATCTCGGGGCACAAACTCGGAAATTAGTTTAAACTGCAGAGCAGTTCCCTAGCCTGCTGTCTGTGAACAAACGCAGATCAGTTCTACAGAATATTTATATCGTAATTTTCTTGGAGATAGTTAATTATAGCTGGAAATAAACATTTTCGTAGTTACGTATTATATTATGATCATGGTTATGCTTTGCATTTCTAAATTTGGTTTTTATCTCTCATGTATTCTACTCTACCTTCTTGTAACTCCTATACTTCTGAAGGCCTATTTGGTTGTCTTGCCATTCCAGGATCAAATACGTAAACTATATTTTCTTTGTCTTTCCTCTCCTATTACAACATCCAAATCGGTCTTGATTGTTTCCTCACCCTCGTTACATACTTAATAATGAAAACTTCCATTTTCCATATTTTCTCAGGTTTATCTTTTTTTTCTTGAAATAGGCAGTTGTCCTATCTTCATTATATCAACGCTTTCACTATATTATTAGCAAGGGTTTCATGCCTTCTTAAGTTCTTATTCGTCATAACTCCTTCTTTGCAAGTGCACTGGTTGAATGTGTTCACTTTTCTGTGTAGTCAAGACCGCACACCTCTCGCATTATCCAATTTAAACTCATTAATCCCCATACAACGTGAAATCGATACCTTTCAATTTTCCAACTTTCAACTTCATTCAGTAATTAAACATTTGTTTTCTTTTCATATATTCATAAGAAATTATCCTTCTGAAGATTGGATAGGTTGACATTATGTTTGATCAGAATGTTTTAGGCGTTAAAAAGATACTACTATGACTTTTAGACGATTGCATTCTTCCGCGTTACGATTTGCATCTTTAATATATTGTACTGTACTTGTTAGCCCATTACTTTCTTAATATACGTGTCAGTAATCATTTCTGAATAATCTGTCTCTGGTAACTGACTCCAATTTCTAGCTTAAGAAGATGACTACCACAAAAATTTCATTAGTAATGCAGGTAGTCATTCAAACTACAGAGAATTGTTTGCTTAAATAGAATGCCTAAACTAAAAAGCGGTTAAACACGACAAAAGCGTGTAATCTAATAGTGCCCCTAGCAATATGAGAATTAACTTTATTTGCCATCTAAGTGACGGTATTGTTTTTCTTCTTGAACCTGTAATATCATTCTGAAAAAAGCCTGGGGATGACACAAAATATTTTATTATTTTTTGTGGTTTTGTAACTTTCTAGTAGCTTGTGTTGAAAGCGCCTTGGTTAAGTTGTACTGCAAAAATTTATTCAACCTTGTACTTGCTGTACGGTGAATCGAAAATGGAAAATTGCTCCGGAGACCCAGAAGTGTTCTTGAATACTTGGAGGCGAAAGAAGACTGGGTTCACCAGCAGAAGCGTGGTCCGTGTCAGTTGAGATTTATTATTAGGAAATGATGCAAATGGGTTGTATAGTGTGTTCAGCTAACAGAGGCAGTTCAAGGTCACTTTGCTCTATCCCCACTCCACTTCACTTATCTCTCTATGCGTATTTGAAAGATTTCCCGCTGTTAAACTTGCCACTCGTCTACCTGAAGGTGTGGGAAAAGGAAAGAGGTGACGAGGTGAGGAGAGGGTCGAGTGCAACATGATCTTGAACCACCAGTTGAGGATAAACAGAGTATAGTTTTGCCAAAATGTGTATTTGAATCAGCCCCACATGAAAAGGCAGTCAGCCGATCGGTTTTGAAGTAAATCTGACAGCTGCGCGGCCAATGCGGGAGGCAGTAAAAAATATATGTGAGATGTTAAGTCTTTCTTCGGCAGTTTTAAAGCATGCGAAAGTTAACTAGCTTACATATGAAGAGGCAGAGTGTGAAATAATGCCCAGATGTTATAGCTTGAATGAGGGGAGACCAAGCTAGGTGACGCTCTGACCTATCATTCGGGAGAACGATGGGAATCCCGGTACGGCCATCCGGATTTGAACTTGCCAAGGTTTCCTCAAATCACGCCAGGGGAATGCCGGCATGATTCCTTTAAAAGGTCTTGGTCGAATTCCTTCCCGTTTCTTGGCCTCAATCCTTTTTCGCCTCTAATGACCTCGACGTCAATGAGGCGTAAAGAAATAAGCAAACAAATCAGGGGAGATTGTCACTGAGTGCCTCGCTCGGCACGACAAACAATCTGCTGTATGTGGAAGAGCTGTAAAACCAACGAATTTCCTTCAGGCGTACGATGACAGAACTACAATAAAACATATTATCGTATTAACAAATGGATTGTATAGTGTAGCACTGAGGCGGGTCTAATCACTTGGCTATAATTTGATTACCTATGTGGCTATGCCCGAGATTTCGTCCAGGAGGGAATTTGAGATTTGTGACGTTGATTCACAGATAAGCTATCAAACAAATGTTGGCTGGGAATAAAAAAACAGAGGGGCAGGCTCTTTTTTTCTCTTTCTTTGATTTTCTCCCCTACTTCCAATTTTAGGTTGTACTGAAATGTCTTATACACGACAGTGGGCATCGTTTGCTTCTAGCACACATTGAAACTTCCACCAATTTGGAAGATTATGTGGTTTATATGACCCACATCCACAATGATGTATTGTTCACACAGTTTCTCTGCAAGCATTATTTAAAGCTGTATAATTAAATTAGTGGGCCACTTTTATTATTTAATTTCCAAATTGTTTGTTTATTTATTTCTCTGAGTGTCGATGTCCATCCAAATATAACGTTAACTATCACTTAAGTGATACAAGCTATCATCATGTATAGTTCTGATGAAATATTTGTTTTTTGCTTACTACAGCAACACAGATAAAATATTCTGATAGTTACGGTATTGGTTTCTGTATTATCCTCGAAATGTGGTAGTAATCGGAATAAAAAGTATTAAGCGCGTTAACCGGTGACTAAAGCTATCGCTGTGTCCAGTTTGGTGGAAACTTGTACATTAGTTTTTGCGTGAGTTGAACAAACAAAAATACAAAAATTCACAGTAATAAACTTTAGAACTATGTTACTTATACAAATAACAAATATCCTGTACGTTGAATAATGACACAAACCATCATTAAGCAATTTTTTCTTGAAATGTGATTATTACATTTTGCCACATGCACCCGCAGATAAACATAAATTTCAAGAGTTAAGATTTCGGTCATCTGTCATCGACAAATGTGTTATTAACCTGGATAAAAATAATGGCCTATATATTACCCGGTGACAGGCTATCACTATCTGCAGTTTCGTTAAAATCCGTTCATTTGTTTTCGCGTGATGCATGTGAAGACAGATAAAAACTTCAAAATCAACGGTTTTGAATCTGTATCTTGGGGAACTGTGTAACATAACGGCATGAAAAGTATTCTGCATCCTGACCTACGACATAATTTATCACTATGTAAAGTTTAATCAAAATCTTTCCATAAGTTTTTAAGTGATACGTGGACAGACGGAAAAAAATTTCAAATTTTGCTGTATTGTCATCCGTATCAACAGTATCTTACATTAGAATTTATATTAATTTCCTGTACAGACACGACTTTTCCACAGTTTTACGACATGTACGTTTATCTGTTCATCATAAAGTATTACAAATCGTTACACCGACACTACACTATCAACACAACACTTAATTAAAAAAACACCAGCCAACAATCGAACCGGCGCGGTAGCCATAGAAACCTGAGACTAGCAATCGTATTATTCCGCTGGCAGGTGGGGAAGGGGGAAATGAACAGTAGTTTATCTAAATTTCTAACGCCGACAGCACTGACGCTAACAACGTTGACTACATCCTCTCTTTAACGCTGTAAATGAAAACATTGGCTCCTGAAAAGCTAATTTTCCTGCTCGACTGGGTACCGCTGATTTCAGCCACGGTCCAACTGTATTTCCATTAACCAGTTTTCCAGTAGCGTTAATTTGTATTCCAGGCTCGACACGGACGAATTCCATTAAGTACCCCATTCGGCCTCACCTCACGGATGGCGCCGGAATCCCTGCTTTGCGCAACCTCGTCCAACAAAAACGAGAAGAGTGCTTTGGAAGAATCTCGCATTTGAACATTTTGTTTATGCATTGCACGAGTTTTTACGGTATGGCATTGCTACCTTTCAGGCAATGTGTATGGTCATAAAAAGCACCACATTCACTTTAATTTTATGCTTAGGTTTCGAACGTGTTAATTCCGATTCGTTTAGTAGAATTGATAGTAAAACGCAGTTGTTCTTTTAATAGGTTTGTATTACGAAGGGATTTCAGTGTTCAATTTAGCTAATTGTAAATTAAATGAAAGATTCAGTTGTTATCACTATCAGATGCTCGGTAACTAGTAATAACGTGATTAATTGACTTTCGGGTTACGCCGCGTTGTTTATTTCCTTAGGTAAGGAAATAAACAACGCGGCATAACCCGAAAGTCAATTAATCATGAACAAAGATGGCCGTGGAAGTCTGAGGAATCATTTAGTAATAACGTATTCAGTCTTGCGAAAAGTACAGGGCAGTGGTAATTTTTTTTTACTCAGCTCCCAATGTATTCCAATCGGATCAGAGAAAAAGGAATTATTATTGAATTTCTTCCATTTTTTTCTCGTTGAGTTAACGCCTCATAGACATCGATTTCATTAGAGGCGGAGACGACTGTGGGCAAGGAATGGGAAGGAACTTGTTCATAGCCTTTTTGAATCAACCATTCCGGCATTTGTCAAGAGTGATTTCGGGAAATCATGGAAAACCAAAATCTAGATGGACAGACGGGGATTCAAACTCGCGTTCTCTCAAATGCCAGGACCGGTCGTTAACGCTCACCCAACAGGCTCAGTAATTAAGCACAAAATAAAACTTGTAAACAATCACAACATTCTGAAAGTTTTAAAAGTTAGTTCGGCGAGGAAACGCTTTCAGATATTAGCTTTAATTAATAGGGCCTTTAAGAGCTGAAGGAAACGCATCGAAAAACAACCGTACTTTCAACGTTCGCATATGCCAGATTCAAGAAAAAAAAAGTTGTGCTGTAGGTGGCCCCAGAGCACTGGAGGTGAGGTAAATTATATTGAAAAGTAATTTTAATTAAATTGTTAGAATTATTAAAATCTAAATGCTCCTTGTTCAAATGCTTTTGCAATAGGAAACTGTTCAGTCTGCCAGTAAAGGCCCCTGCCAGGCAGACCTCACACACAACGCGCCTGCACGCCGGGATACATATACGACTCCAAACAGGCGCAGAGGCATCAAAACAAATAGAATCGTCTAGAGGCTAATTGGGACTATTTCTTACAGAGGTCGCCGTACTACCACACAACGGAATTCCTGCGCCAGGCCGCCTATATAAGCGTAGCCGGCCGCTCCACCGACAGTTCCAGTCTGACCGCTGAACCAGCGTCAACTACAGAAGACCACCGGAAGTTCGCGAGAAGTAGAAGCCGTCACTCTACCCCGGATCAGGACCAGGCTGAAATTCTCGACGGTCTTCTGATAACTGTACCTACCTTTGTTTATGATTTACCAGTTGTTTGTGTATCGACTAATAAACTTCAAGGAACCGTTAAGTGTAGTTCACTTCAGTGGCGACAAGGTTGGGATAAGAACTCTCGACCATCATGGCTACGCCAGCAGCACCTACGGAATGGCAACAGTTCCTCCAAGGACTTCTACATCAGTTCTTCGAATCTCAGAGACAACTGATTGCGGAAGTCAGGAATCTCCGCCAACCCACGGCCCCGCCTCCGTTCCCAGCATTCAACGACGACGTCGAAGAATGGGAGACCTACGAGAAGCGCATAAGACAACACTTCGCAATTCATCACATAACCAAAGAAGAAGACCAGCGTGCATATTTCCTTTCCTGGAACCAATCGAAGATGTATGTCTTGCTCACCAAACTTCAGCCACAAGACCCCGACACCCTCACCTTCACGACCATCTGTACGACACTGAATGCATACTACAGACGCCGGTACCATGTCGTCGCGGCCCGCGTCGAATTCTATCAATGCCGGAAGAAGCCCGATCAGACGTATCGCCAGTGGGCGGCCGAACTCCAAGGCCTTAGCAGAAAATGTAAGTTTCAAACTCGTTGTTCCCACGAATCCTACGCCGACGACATGGTGCGTGATCACATCATACAGGCTGCACCAGATGCCGCACTCCGGCATGACGCCCTCAAGTTAGAGGACCCATCCCTGGAGCAGGTCATCGAACTTGCCTACAAATCGAAATATCTACGGCCGCAGATCGCCGCCTGGAGTCCTGGGCGGATGTGGCCGCAATCCGAACCGACATAGAGGATACACAGGATGTCGCCGCCATCCAGAGCTCCCAGTCGCGCTCCTCCCGACACCACAACCGGGGACCGCTTCCTCAGAAGGACATCGAACCGGCCCGTTCCGGCAGGGGCACCAAGTCTCGGCAGCAGCAGCGGATCCCGCAGCGCCGACGCCGCAGCCCGCTCCGCCTACCCTCCTGCCCCGCCTGTTATTCAGCACATGAGAGGGAAAATTGTCCGGATCGTTGGGCTGAATGCTCACGTTGCGGCAAGGAAGGACACCTGGCGTCCGTCTGCCGCACCAACACCACCAATGCCAATCCCGGCTCTCGCCGCCCAGGGTCTTACCAAGACAGGTTGAGCGGCGCACCTATGGATATCAATCAGGTAGACACTTCCACAGCATCCAAACTTTTTATTGACGTTACGGTCAATGGCAAGCCCCTGCGCCTACAAGTCGACACAGGAGCAGCAGTCTCATTGCTTAATTATACTACTTATGTGCAAATTGGCTCGCCCCCCCTCTCGCCGGCCCCCAAGCGCCTCCTGACATACAACAAACAGGAAATAGCACTCCTGGGACAATTCACAGCAAACGTCATGTACAAGTCTGTACATCGTTCAGTCCCCTTTTTAGTAGTTAACAGTTCTCTCACAGCAGACTTATTTGGACTGGACGCTTTCCGCTTATTCGGATTTTCAATTGAGGATAACATACACCTCGTATCTCAGCATGTTCCTTTTCCGGAAGTGGACGCCCTTTGCACCGAGTTTCAGGACCTGTTCTCACCAGGCGTCGGCTGTGCAAAGGACTTCGAAGCATCACTCCAACTCCGGCCGGACGTACGGCCTCGATACTTCCGGGCACGCCAGGTACCCGTAGCGCTTCAACAACCACTTCAGGAAGAACTTCAACGTCTCCAAGACGAAGGAATCCTCCAGCCGGTGCGGTTCAGCCCCTGGGCCGCCGTTGGTCATAGTTCAGAAGCCAGGACGCCGCTTACGTCTCTGTGGTGACTTTAAAACCACCGTCAACCCGCATCTGCTGGTAGACGACTATCCACTTCCGAGACCGGACGACCTCTTCCGTAAACTAGCAGGAGGT
Source organism: Vandiemenella viatica (assembly GCA_031002005.1). NCBI lineage: Eukaryota > Metazoa > Arthropoda > Insecta > Orthoptera > Morabidae > Vandiemenella > Vandiemenella viatica. The sequence continues at coordinate 150,359,623 of JARYHS010009186.1, forward strand.
ACCTACTTTACAAAAATTGACCTGGCAGAAGCATACCTTCAAATCCCTTTGGATATCCAGTCCCGACAATACACAGTCATCAACACTCCCTCTGGCCTCTTCCAACTCAACCGGCTCATGTTCGGCTTGGCCAGTGCTCCAGCGATTTTTCAACGGTATCTCGAACAACTTCTCCAGGATATTCCGGGATGCATCAACTATCTCGACGACATAGTCGTCACGGGACCCTCCGCTGCCGAACACATGACCAACCTCCGCTTACTCTTCCTCCGCCTCCGTGCAGCAGGATTGAAATGCAACCTTTCCAAGTGTCAATTTTTTCAACAATCCATTTCCTACCTGGGTCACATCATCGCTCAGGAAGGCATTTCCCCAGCATTTTCCTATGTGGACGCTATTTCCAACTTACCTCGGCCTCAGGATCTACATCAGTTGAAATCTTTTTTAGGCAAGATTTCATACTACAGAAAATTTATACCCTCAGCAGCACAAGTGGCAGCACCCCTGTACCACCTCTGTCGCAAGAATGTTCCGTTCCGTTGGACCCCAGCTTGCGAGACCGCATTCCACACCCTTAAACAGCAGCTCAAGTCCGCAGCATGCCTCATGCCATACACTCCAAACCTCCCCTTGATACTTGCCACAGATGCATCCGATTACGGTGTGGGGGCAGTTCTGTCTCATAAATTACCAGATGGCACGGAACGCCCCGTAGCTTACATCTCCAAAGCCCTATCGGCTGCTCAGCTTAAATATTCTCAAATCGAGAAAGAGGCGCTAGCTATTGTTTTTGCCTGCTCCAAATTCTATTACCTTTTATATGGGATTTCTTTTCATCTCATTACCGACCACAAGCCACTCCTATCACTATTTGATCCTTCCACACGTCTGCCTACCAAAACATCCCACCGCATCCAGCGTTGGGCACTATTCCTGTCCCAGTTCAGATATACCATGCATTTCCGTACCACCTCCAGGCATGCCAATGCAGACGCCTTATCCAGACTACCGCAGGGACCAGACCTTGCCTTCGACAAGTCGGAACTTCTGGTGTTCCAGATCGACGATGACATACAAGAAGCACTGAAGACATTTCCAGTCACGGCCTCAAAAGTCGCGGCAGCCACAGTGGAGGACCCCCTCCCCGTGTCATCCGACACCACATCCAACACGGTTGGCAAACACGTTCCCCTCCACGCCATCATCAAGACCTCAAGTTCTACTACTCCATCCGCCACCAGCTCTCAGTAGTAGAAGGAGTGCTTCTCCGCACAGAACCAAATTCCACCCCGAGGGTCGTCGTTCCGAGATCCCTACAGTCGACCATCCTCCAAACTCTCCACCAAGGACACTGGGGAATTGCCCGCACCAAATCCCTTGCCAGACGCCATGTATTCTGGATCGGCCTTACCACGGATGTCACGGAGATGGTGCGGCGCTGTACCATCTGTGCCCGACAACTGCCCCGCCCCCCTCAAAAGTTCCTTTCCTGGCCGGCACCGTCCGGACCCTGGGAACGCATTCACCTCGACTTCGCTGGCCCATTCCTAGGCCACCATTGGCTCCTAGTGACGGATGCCTTTTCCCACTTCCCATATGTCGTCCGTTGCTCCACAATCACCACAGAGGTCACCATTTCAGCCCTCACGAAGATCTTTTCCATCGAAGGATTACCATACGCCATCGTCACAGATAACGGACCGCAATTTCGAAGTCGGGAATTCCTATCCTTCTGTACCGCCAACAATATCCAACACCTCCTCACCCCGCCCTTCCACCCCCAATCTAACGGGGAGGCGGAACGGCTAGTCAGAACATTCAAAACCCAAATCACCAAATACACCACAAGTCACAAACTCGAAGAGGCATTGACACTCTTCCTCAGTTCCTATCGAACCACTCCAGTGGGGGCTAAAAGCCCGGCGGAATTGCTGCATGGCCGCCAACCTCGCACTCTCCTCCATCTGCTCTTACCCCCGCCCAAAGTACAGGTACCTTCGGGCCCATTCCGTTTCACCCCGGGCTCCCTAGTCTGGGCCCGCGGGTTTGGCTCCCGGGCCGGTTGGCTTCCGGGGGTCATCCAGCGGCCCCGGGGCCGCCAACTGTTCGACGTCAGCCTGGATGGCCGGGTAGTGCGACGCCATCAAAACCAACTACGTCCCCGCTACCCCACGGCACCCTCCTCTTCCACCACGGCACGGCCATCCACTTCTTCCTCTCCTTCCCCGCCACCTCCACCACTCCTGCCGTCTAACCGTTGCTCAGGGACAGTTACAGCGCCACCACCGACGCCACAACCTGTCGGTCGCTCCGACACCCTTCAGCCGCAGCCTCTCGACCACCTGCGGGGACCATCTTCAGCGCCCACCGTACAGCCCCCGGCCATCGACGCCGACGAACCGATGCCGTTAGCTCCACAGGTACCTCCACCACAACCTGCACCACTACGCAGGTCGGCACGCATCGCCAGGGGAACAGCTCCGTACTCCCCCGGAGGTAGCCTTCATAGTCTGCTCCAGGGCGCCGCGGCAGACGACCTCGCAGACGTCGCAGACATCGCTCCCCCCCCCCCCCCGGGAGGGAGGTATGTTCAATCTGCCAGTAAAGGCACCTGCCAGGCAGACCTCACACACAACGCGCCTGCACGCCGGGATACATATACGACTCCAAACAGGCGCAGAGGCATCAAAACAAACCAGGAAAACAAATAGAATCGTCTAGAGGCTAATTGGGACTATTTCTTACAGAGGTCGCCGTACTACCACACAACGGAATTCCTGCGCCAGGCCGCCTATATAAGCGTAGCCGGCCGCTCCACCGACAGTTCCAGTCTGACCGCTGAACCAGCGTCAACTACAGAAGACCACCGGAAGTTCGCGAGAAGTAGAAGCCGTCACTCTACCCCGGATCAGGACCAGGCTGAAATTCTCGACGGTCTTCTGATAACTGTACCTACCTTTGTTTATGATTTACCAGTTGTATTGTGTATCGACTAATAAACTTCAAGGAACCGTTAAGTGTAGTTCACTTCAGAAACCATCTAACTGATACCTTCACTGGTTCATATAATTGTCTGTACTATATCCGTCTGTAGTAGATTGTAACTTTTTCACTGATATGGGTATTAAAAAAATAGAAAGTAAATTACATATCTCTTTTAGTACTCAAATAGCTTTACAAAATCTGGGGATATGTGTCGACAAATAAATGAAAGTAGAATAGAAACATACACAGTTAGAAAGAAAGATATGTACTTCAGAAAAGATGTTTTATTTACTATCATTTAGTGAAAACGCTTAAAAAAATACAAAAACTCCAGATTTTGCTATGGAATTTTACCAAGAAAAATTGTTCATCATATCTGCGGGCTGCCTTCAGGTTTTAATAAATTAAATGCAAACAACCCTGAACAGCGTAAAACCAAGTAAGCAGATGCATTAGCTAAGTTATTGAACTGCGTTTATATAAGATTCTTTCATGGAACTTTGTTTTTATCGTAGTTCCAGAAACTAATACATGAATGTCAGAATGTTTATTTTTCTACTTATTAATCCAGTGAAATTCACTTGTTACAAATAATTCAGTCGTTGATTACGACATTTTCAGCGGACAGCAACGTATTTGTCACTAAACTTAGTGTTTGTACGAAGAATGTATGTATCACTTAGAAACCTCAATTGAAGAATAAAATAATACTGTAGCAGAATATCATCTCATAGTTGAGCTCTAACATTTTCATAGCGGTGATGTATCTTTACAACAGCGAGTTATCCAGCAATATCCAGCGACAATGCTGGCGTTAAGGTCTTGTAGCAGTCTGGTTGGACCGCAAACATCCGTTTCCTCTTCTCTTGCTCCTTATATTGAATTCCTTATGTCGTACTACCGCGCCAATCTGCTTTAATTAAACTAAGCCACGTGCACGGCTCTTATTGGAATTCTTACACGACCCAGTAAGCGCCCTCACGGAGCGTCCTTATTTTCGTTTCAGTGGGGTCGAGATTTGTAGACGCCGAGAATAGCAATTGTCTTTGGCGTGAGCCATACTGCTTATCTCTGACATGCCACAGCCGCTTCTCGTAACAACAAAAATCTACAACCCAACGAAGTATTTGTGCAATGTTCCTGGATTCTTCTGTGAAAATGGCCTGTAATTCTTCAACATTAAGGTAAACGTTCCTATTAAGGGTGAAATAAAAGTAATTTTCTCTACAGAGATCTGTTGTTTTTCATCAAAAGCTTATGCTAAAGTCTCTATAATAATCTTTTTGGAACTCTCGGTCAAATCAATCAAAATTGATTCACCGTTGGTACACTCACAAATTACTCAACACACATGAAGTGGGAAAGTTCAAGTAAACACCCATTTCACTTCTTCCAACTGTTTACAAACGTTTATCGTCACATATTCAGTAGAATAATATTTATTGTGATCTGAACAGACAGTCGTAACTAGAACTTCTTCCATATACATTAAAAATTTAAAATTTTACTTTACCAAACATCTGCCTGAATGAGAAAGACCAAAATTCTCGAATTTGTCGATATATTTGTAAATTGCTACGCGTTAAATGATTGTGAGTCTGTGAATCCGATAGCATCATGCACATAACTTCACTTCCACAGTTGTTACAATTGTGAGTGATTCAGTAATTCCATCCCCAAAGTAAAGCCCCTGTGCAGTGTAACTTCAAATCGATTCCTTTATCCTTTGTCACCATGAAGGTCGTGCACTGAAATTTGGAAGAACCTTTTTCACTGAATACAAACTAGACCCAGAGGGTTTCTAAACACAATTTGCTGTATTTTTATTCAGTGTTTACTATATCAAAGATCACGTAGTTTACCCATCCTTTAACAGTTATTCAACAGGTGCCCCATTATTGTTAATATTCCTTTGTTTAGTTACTAATTTTGTCTTTATACATGTTCTAAAATCTTGTAAATCTGTTTCTACTTTGGTAGATGGTAGATGCAGCGAATGCTATCACTGAATGAGGAACAAATCAATGTATTTTCTACGTCATTCCAAATCTATTCGGAAGACCCTCATAGTACCATTCTGATGACAATGTCGCTAGCTTTTATTATATTTTTTTCTATCCTTTCCGTTCTTTCGGTTCGTCGATGTCAAGGTCTTTAGAGCCGGGAAGGAAAATTCGGCATTTGTCTGGGCTGATTTTAGGAAGCCATGGTAAATTAAAATCTAAATAGCCGAGCGAAGATTTGAAGCCACGTCCTCGTGAATGTCAATTTGAATTCAATAATCTTGTTTTGGCAACACCAGAATTTTCCCCGATAAGCTACAGTGTGCAGCTAACAATGAGAACTCGACTGCCACGTTAATATAGTTCAGAAAACGGTTTCTCAGTATACATAGATATTTCTGTTTAGAATTTAGATAAAAAATAGGTTATATCACTAACTGAAAGTAAAACTGATTAAAGCATTTGATAAGACAACAAATCGTTACTGTAAATGAATTCTGTAAGATGCTGCAAACAGGAATGAAGTATATTTAGAAAAGACATACCATTTCAAGACCTACAATATTGTAGAAAACTTATTATTATTATTATTATTATTCGCAACTCCAGGAAACCGGGGCCCTCTTTCTTTGTCAAGAAAAGCCTGTTTGCAGTACAAATCGTCGAACGCTTTAATTCAATTCAAAGCAACCTGGTATTAAATAAAGTTAATATAGTCATCAACAATTCGCAATACCTACCGCAAGTGTGAAATACTATTAACGAATCTTCACTAAGGTTCTCATATGGTAACCACCAACACATATAAACTCGTATATTTATATAAAGCCGCAAGTTTCACTTAGTGTTACAAGATTTTTTTACTCTCTTTAACGTGTTCTTGACATATTAATAAAGTTATATGTCACAAAACTTTAGACGCTAAAAATAATGCTGTGAGACATTTAAAACAAATAGCTTAATCTAGAAAAAGTTGAACCACACTGCTCACATGGACGCTTCATTAAAAGCATTGTGAAAGAATAATTGGGGAGCAACAGCATAATGGATTTTCAACGGAATAGTACAGTGGTCGACGGCAAATAGAGACAATGCCTCAGTAACTATACGATATTCAAGGACACGACGCCATGTTGAATCCCTTAATTGAATATCGGACGTGGCATTGACAGTATGTAGTGGAGGTAAGAGTTGTGAGTCGGTCTATTGTCGCATGGCAGTTAGTGTGTTTCTAGTCTTATAATTATTCGTTTCATTCCTTTCCACCGAGCGGGGCGGTGTAACGGTTAGCGTTCTCGCCTCGCATTCGGGAGGACGGTGGTTCGAATCCCCGTCCGGGCATCCAGATTTGGGTTTTCCATGGTTTCCCCAAATCATTCCAGGCAAATGCCGGGATGCTTCCTTCAAAAGGCCATGGCCGAATTCCTTCCCATTTCTTGCCCCCATCCTTGCCTCCCATCCTTTCCCGTCTCTAAAGACCTCGATGTTAAAAAGAGACGTAAAGCAGTTACAAAAAAAAAAAAAAAAAAAAAAAAAAATACATTCCTTTCCACACCTTCCTGTATTCTCGTATTGTTTTAGCTTATAATGTCAAGCGTCATTTTCCGGTACTTTTATATTGTTCTCGTTGAGTTGTAATGATGTTAGGTCCACAGTCGTACAGTACATCATTGCTATTAAGTCGCACTACCGTTGGTTAATTATCTTCATATCATACGACTGAGGAAGACGTAGTGCATTTAACACTTAGTATTATGTTGGTAAACCTGCGAACACACTGCGCCCGTTATTTCCTCCAATATAATGCTGTTGGATACGCGTTGTTTTTATTGTTCTCATGAACAAATGGTTGCTCAATCTACTCCAGTTGGGTTGTTAAATCATATCTCAGTCGCTATGTGAAAATACTAAAATGTTTCAGGTATAAATGTATACGGTGTCATAGTTGGATATTTCCCTAACGTTACAAGTATGCTACGATTTGTTGATGACATTGTCTTGGTAGCAGAACAAGCAGAGGATATTGAGAAGTTACTGAATGGCGCGAACAAAATACTGAAGGAAGAGTTTGGACTAAATGTAAATCAAAGCCAAACAAAAGTGATGAAATGTAGCAAAAATGATACCAATAACAGTCGGTTAAATATAAAAATAAAATCGGATGCTATAGCAGAAGTAAGTGAGTTTTGCTACTTTCGAAGTAAAATTACAACTGATGGCTGAAGCAGGAACCCTGCTCAAAGCAGAATAGCACTAGCAAAAAGAGCCTTCATGAAAAATAGAAATCATTTAGTTTCTAGATCTAGATCTAGGATTTAGAAAGAACATTTTAAAACTCTGTGTGTGGAACACAGCATTTTATGGTTGCAAATCGTGGACTTTAGGAACACCAAAAAGAAGGAAAATTGAAGCATTCAAAATGTGGTACTATAGAAGGATGCTGTATATTAGGTGGACAGATAAACTACGAAATGAGCGAGTTTTGGAAATGATGGGTGTGATAAGAAATTTGTGTAAGAGGCTTACAGAAAAAAGAGAGAGGATGGTAGGTCATATTTTGAGTCATGCGGGATTGGTTAATTTTTTTAGTGGAGGAAACCGTCGAAGGTAAGAACTGTAGAGGAAGACAGAGATTAGAATATATGAAGCAGATAACTGAGGACGTGGATTGTAAGGGATATGTTGAGATGAAGAGGTTAGCGCAAGATAGGAAGGGATAATTGCTTCGAACCAGGCGAAAGACTGATGACAGAAAAAAAGGAATTATAAGATTTTATAAGCGTAGATGTATGTTACGAGGATAATAAATAAGTGTTATCAGGAAACCATTGACCAACGTAGTTTGGTAATTCTAGGTCACTCAAAACTACCTGTTGACAGACCTCGATAGTAGGAAATAGCCTGTAGATTCGGGAAGTTTAAGCTAAATTTTACAATACAATAATACGATCACAGCCACTAGTATCGGCCGTACCTCACACCTGTTTAGTTCTTCACATTCAACCTGTCAGCCAGCGTTGAGTGTGGCTGGAGAGACGCATTCTGGCGTCTCATTTTCGCCGACTGCGGCCGGAATAATCCCGCCACGCGCCGGGGCCATTGGGCGTCGTTTTAATCCCTACTTTGAGGACTTCATTGAGCGCTCATTATGCAGTCAGCTGCCGTCGTGTCGTAAGTAATGAGATTATCCCCGTAAGACCCGCTGCGCGCCGCCTCCTCCGTCTGCGTTAATTAAACACTTGCGCAGTGTAAGGCCAAGTGAATAAAAGGCCCAATATTTTAGCGAGTCTCCGCGTGGTGTGCGAATCATCTTCTCTCCTCACAAACCCCGCCTCCCCCTTTAACTTCCTTTCTTCCGTCGCCTCAGCTCGCGGCCCGCTATGGCCCTGGAGATGCGGCAAGACCAGCACGTAAATTACAGGCGGAAATTTAATTATCACAGGTGCTCTTGATTAAGTGATAAGCTTGTCTCCGTGACGGTTGCTACTCCTTCATCCAACAAGAAAGTCATTGTCCACTAAGTGCCTCTATGTTTCTCAACAGCTTTCAAGATTCTCTGTTCCACAGTTTACTGATAAATCTTCGCCCACCTTCACAACGCTGTTTATCGGGATTTTTGGTTCACGATGAAATTCTTTTAATAAACACTTCGTTACTTTCCACAGGGCTAGTCAAAATAATTGCAGCGATTTCACGATTTTTCTTTGGCTGTCCTATTATAGTTACGATGATGGGGTTTGCTGTTATAAAACAAGTGGCTCTTCAAGTTTCGATTGCACTAAATGCAAGCTTCCCGCGGTGGCCGCTAGAGCGCTAGAGCACTAGAGAGCAAGATGACTGAAAGTGAGAAAACCTACGTTGTTCTAGAATTTCATTCGACTCAGTCTGTGGTAACTGTTCAGCAACACTTTAGAACAAAGTTCGGCAAGGATCCCCCGCATGCTAAAAATATTCGGCGTTGGTATCAACAGTTTAAATCCACGGGATGCCTTTGTAAAGGTAAAACAACGGGTCGCCCTCCTGTGTCTGAAGAAACCGTTGAACGTGTGCGCGCGCGCCAGTTACGTTCGTAGCCCACAGAAGTCTACTCCTCGAGCGAGCAGGGAATTAGGTATTCCACAGAAGACCGTTTGGAGAATCCTACGGAAGCGACTGTGTATGAAGCCTTACAGGTTACAGTTGCTACAAGCAATGTCGCACAACGATTGAGTGCGTCGATTTCAATTCTCTGCCCAATCTCTATAACAAGACGAAACATTCGCAGAAAAACTTGTGTTTAGTGATGAGGCCACTTTTCGGGGGACCGAAAACCACCATTCTTATGTGCAGCACGTTCGTGACTCTCCAAAAGTGAACGTGTTTTGCGCGATCTCATGAAAGAAACTTTATGGGCCTTTTTTATTTAATGAGGTGACGATCACAGGGAAAAGCTATCTGTAAATGTTGCAGGATTGGCTTATGCCACTTCTGGAAACTGACAGTGAAGATTTCATTTTCCAGCAGGACGGTGCTCCCCCCCCCCCCCCCCCCCCATTTTCTCTAGTTGTCCGTAATTTCTTAAACACTAGGATTCCAAACAGATGGATTGGTCGTGCTGGGAATGCTGATCGTCAGCTGATGTCATAGCCTCCTCGTTCCCCTGACCGAAACCCCTGCGACTTCTTTGTTTGGGGTTTCGTAAAAGACACAGTGTTCGTGCCACCAGTATCAGTTGATCTGCCATATCTGCGGGTTCGCATCACCAATGCATTTGCACTCATTGACTGAGACATGCTGCATCGGGTATGGGAAGAACTTGATTATAGACTTGATACGCGCAGAGTCACTGAAGGTGTACATATTGAGCATCTGTAGACACTCAAAAGAACTTTCGTAGTTTGTTTATAGATCTGTGTAATCTTGTAAGTATATGTCATATAAGAAATCTGTAGTAATTTTCTGAAATCACTGCAATCACTTAGACTAGCCCTGTGCAGTCTGTATATCGAATAATTACGACTTTTACGACTGGTATCAAAATCAAGTCGCGGACGAAGAATTATCATCCAATCCTCCAAGCTAATTCAGCCAAATATCAAACGAGTCTCCTTTGGAAGATAAAAGTAATACCTATAACAGTATCTCTAGACCAGTGTTTTCCAGTCTGTGGGTCGTGCTCGGGAGATCATGGTCGCAAGCCAGGTAAAAGTAGAAATCAAGAGTTGTAAGGCTTACAAAACAATAAAAATACATTTTGTGTGAGAAGTCTGTACCTGTTAATTTTTTAATAAATTTTCAAATCGTGGTTGTAATTTTGAAACGCAATTATTTGCCAAACCATTTTCTAATTGGATCAAATTACACAATGATGTTTATTATTCATGACCGCCGTCGTTTTGATTTGCTTCCGCCACTGCCACTTGTAGCAGACGCAGAGGGCTAAGCAAATCTTCTCAGAAACTTCTCCATTTTATACTCGCTGGCAGCGCAGTGGCGTCCTTACTCGCTAGCGTACTCGGACAGCTGACTGCAGCGTACGACGCCAAACTCTTATTATGCGGCCGCTGATCCCACCTCCTCGCCTCCCGCTGCCGCCACCGCGCAAAGTATGCATCACTGTCCGCAGAGTGCCCTTTCTACCTTGTAACTCAGCATTTGATCTCTCGATTAGTAGGTATGGTCTCAATAGAAAGAAAATTAGGTACGTCGTTTTTTAAATCACCGACATAATTTTATTACGCCGAGGTTTTGTCACTCGCTTGGAAGGTCACCAAAATTATTTCACTTGTAAAGGAGTCGCTTATTAAAAAATGTTGGAAAACACTGCTGTAGACTATTGTCAAGGTCATAGAAGTGACTGCAAATCATTACCTCCGCCAGTCGATTGCTTTGACTCTGAATAGCCGGAACACCGAAAACTTTCATAATTCTTTGTTCTGCACAGTCAATTACAGATTCGAAGGACAAGTTAATAGTTGCAACATCATTCTGGCCCACACATCCACGTGCACTGTTTCCAGATACAAATACGTCACAGTTATTTCTTTGCCAGCATAACACCATTATAATAATTATGCTATGTGCGTAGACATTTGGCTTTCCAATAAGGTTGATTCTGTTTAGTGGTATCGCACATAACTGAAGTATCTTATGAGCTATGCGGTCAGTTACCGGTGATTCTAGAGGTCTCTGTTTCTATTTCTGGTAGAATGTTTACGAATCTTTCATCAACATTCCGTTTGTCAAATCTTTCATTTGATCGTCTGAAACATGCTGGGGTCCTTAGCTGTTCAGATTGCGGGTAAAACCGCATGTTCTCTTTGCCCGATGAAATACGAGGCTATCCTAGGTGGACACTACAGAGACGGATTTCACGCCAAATTGAAATCTATTCAATTAGTTGGATAAGTAGGCCTACACCTTTGGGGCCTTTCGGCCAGAAATGTCAAAAACATTTATTTCATTTAATTATTGGTTTCTCTTTCGTTAAAATCTGTCAAAAACAACATTGGATGAAGAAATGTAAAATTATTTTGTACGATACATTAAACAAAATGTACTACACAGATTCCATTGATGTTTTAAACAGCTGTAGTATGATGTGAGGTTACGGCTAAAGTTAAAAGTTTGACCTTAAATCACTGTATTGGGCCGGAAAAGTCAAAGTTCATAACCAAGTTGTTTGGAATATGACCAAAAAAAACCAAATAGATTGATTCAAAATTTCACATAGTTATTCCTCAACTTTTACATATTTCACTTTGACCTCGAATAATTTCTTACAGGAAAAGAACAGCAGAAACTGAAAATATTTAATCGATTCGTATGTTTTTTTTAAAAAAAAAAAAAAAAAAAAAAAAAAAGCTGAAGAGGAAAATTTCGACATAAGGTGCAAAACGCTTTAGACAGATCTCAAGTTGATGCGAAAAATACTAATATGTTACAAAATTAACAATTGTGAGTTTTAATGAAAACAAACGGTTTTGAATGGTTGAGGAAGACCTTCATTTTCCTCACTGCTCAACATATTACCAATCAAGCCAGAGTCGCAGTCTCAGGTGAATCACTCAACAATAAAGATTTAAGCAGAAACATTTTTTGAAGCAAAAATGAAATTGAAGTATGCTTTTCTAACTAGTAGGCATGAAAGAGAAACTTGTATCTTTAAATTTTGTCACTTGGTTTTCAAGGTCGAGATTCGAATGAAGGATTGATTAATTTATTAAAGAAAATAATGATCCAAAACAAGGTTGAAGTCAAGGTCACCCCGTAGGTGGGGGTTCTGCAGGATATTTATAGAAATGTCATGGTCACGATCTCTTCACAGGCGGGAATTTCCAAGGAAATTACGAAGTGGTGATTTTCTTGAAGAACCCACTGGTCCAAGAATACAACCAGACGAAATTTAGACAAATTGCAGTTCTGGTAGGCAGAATTTAGGCAGAGTGAAAAATGGCTTCTAGAAATAGTGTAGAAGTGTCTCCTCCCAACGGGCTTCATCCTATTCTTTATATTTGCAATCACTGTCATGCAGTACTCAGAAATAATCTCCGATCAAAGAAGGGCTTAGTAAATGGAGCACTTGAAACAGTGTTTTGACAATGCGAATCACCATTAAATTTAAAACCATTCGTAATAATTGTTCATTTTAACAATTACACCATACTGGTTATCAACAGTTTAGTTGCAATTCCGCAGATCGAAGCTACATTTATGAGTGTATCACAATCATGGACTAGGATTCAATCTCCGATTCAGGTTGCATTTGCATTCAGCATGCACAAGTATCAAGGATTAACTTTGCTTAACGTTCTGACTGATATCGGCGAGCGAGAACTCAATCTCGTATTAATCAGAAGTCGGTTTGATTTCCTGGAATCATGAGGAATTTAAAATCCATACATTGAAATTCCTAGATATTTTTTACTCGTGTCTGTTTAAACGGTTACTAGGTTCCATAATTGCATGTGAAAACTACTTTTCTAACGACAGAATAACTTGTTTAATAACAAAAAAAACTAAACAGAGATAAATTTTGTGAAATGTGCAAATTATTTTCAAATATCGATAAAAATCTTCAATCAATAAGGCCTACACTCTCGTACTGTGATTCAAGCAGTCCTAATTTTCAACAGTTTTTCCGGAAATATTTAACTATTTTTAGAAAACAGTTGTAAGATTTTCCAAATGTTGGCCCAAGCATCTCTTTAGATAGCATCTCAGAAGCTGTGTAGGGAAGCAAGTTCTAGTTTGTAAAGTTTTCATATAAGTTTCCGGATACAGTTCATAACATGTGATTGCATTGACCTTGTAACACGATTTTTATTGGCTGAGCATTCCCCCTATGTCGTAGCCGACCTTACTTAAGCTGGTAATACTACGAGATGTAGAGAGCGTACTGTTTAACGTGGAATACGAGCCACAGAAGTTTTCTGGCTAACCAGCAAGTTGTGCGATCGATGAAGGTAGGTTTAAGGGCCTTCGAAAATCCCAGCCTATACAGGGATTGAGCCGGGGACCTATCGATCTCAAATCAGAGATATGAACCACTGAGCCATCACAGCGCTTAATACATAATTGATAAGACCATGCACTGAATTGCTAAAGAAAGAGGTCTCCAGTGGGTTGTTGCAGACGAACCAACGGGAATACATGGTCGGTGACTAACCAGGAACTATATCACACATACTAATAGTCCCATTTCAGTCCACGTGAACAGTCTCTAGACTAAAATCCACATCCACTAGCACACCCTGCTAGCAAGAATGGATCCACGTCTTCGGTGTGTTTATGCTGTCCTATTACCACGCCATCGGCATTTACCAACTTAAATCTCTAGTCAACAGTCTAAACAATATTATTCCACATTTCTAATGTCCACTCCCGATATTGTCATAATAATCTTTGCATCCGGTGATGTGCAGTAAGCAGAGGAACCATTGTGGGACGATGATGCCTGAGCACAATGGCAAAGAGATGCTTCAGGAATGTGTGTCTGCTTATAAATTATTGTGCACAAACTTTAAATTACACTGTAGCTCAACTATCTGATGTCCCAATGCACACTAGCCAACTTCAAACCCATTTGCCCACACGTCTTTATTCACAGAAGTTGGTCTTGGCAGGAATGGTTTCATTTGAAGCAGTGTACACTCTTGAAACAGTGGGTCGTAAAAATCCCAGTTCCTGGACAATTGCCGAGTTGGAATGACCCATACATCAGTGCGGAACACTTTTCATATAGTGAACTACACTTAGCTCATTCATTTTGCCCAAAATTATACTGTTACTTATACTGTGAGCATCACTCCTTATACTGTCGAGTAGCAAATTCAGGCAGGTCTTCGTCAAATAAGCAGTTAAAATTTAACACGTGAGAAAGGGTTTATCTGGGGTGTGTACTATGGTTCAGATATAAGTACATGTCATAGGATCATTATGGTGAAAATCTGCTGTATATTTTCATATTTATTTACATAAGGAGACTGAACTATATATATATAGACAAGGACATATAAACAAAATTGATAAGTGCTTGGCACACTGGCGCTATCCTTACGCTATCACGGATCAGTAATAGTCAAGGGACACCTGAGTAACAACCACCACATCATAGAATTGAGAAAGGCGAGCATACAGAATGGGATCCTTTCAGTACAACATTTCTTGAACTATTATGAACAATGGCGAACCTTGTCAATCCTAACTGACCAGATCAATAACCATGCCTACATCCATTGTCTCTTCCAGGAGAGTCCCACCTGGAATGAATCAATCTTCCGTTGTCGGCATCCCCAACCAACAGCAACGGGCGGCGTCGATGGCTCATTCTTGCTGCAACATGTAATAGTTCTGCTTCAAAGCTAAGAGAGAGTGAGGGAGCTATTACAGTGTTTTATTACGATCTCTCCCCATTCTACACTTGCTGTATGAGCTAAGCCCACCGGTCAGCGTACTGAATGCGGTCATTTTGCCAGCTTTCTGTATTTCCGACACTTACTGGCTGTAGGTTTCTGATCGCTGTTCTGCTTTTACCCTTGCCATACCCTCTTATCGTTGTCTATCTAGACATATGAGCTCGATTCCGACATTAAGAAATACTTGCTTCCCTCATAGAATTTCATCTATGGATCAACACGTTTACAGAACCACCTACAACGCCACATTGTTTCTAATTGAATTGACCGTCAGAGTATGAAGTACCATTTTTTTTAATCTTATATTATTCTCCACCATAGCCCAAAACACATATACCAGCCAAATACTGCCATAACCGTTTCCAAATGGCTGTTAAGATTCCTAACTGTTTCATAGTATTGCCACAAAGCCTTCTATGTTTGTTTAATCACATAATTCATATCACACGTTTCTGCAATTTAAAAAACTTTCTCTTATATGATGAAAACATTTTATCCTTGAACGTAGGTTTACTATTAATAAGTGATTGGTCGGCTGTACTCGTTATTAATTGGATAAAGGTGCATTCTATTGACACAAATCGATATCAATCAGAGGAAAATAAACTAAAACATAACTTCCTAAAGATAATCGGCACTAATTAACGTTCTTCAGATTAAAATTTATGTTATATGGTAGTTTATTCTCACGAATTTTTTAGAAGAAACGTAACCGTCGTTATTGTTTGAAAGAGAAACGTGTGAAATTGGTTCTGTAATTTAGGCATCTGGCGACCTCTTAGAACTATCAGAAATGTTAGTGAGTATGTCACAGATATTGCTCTAGAGTGTTGGACGTGAGGGGAAGAATTGATACCACCCAACACTGTGGGCAGACAGAGGACGTCGTTGAACGGAGTAGCCAACCAACCCCTTCGCCGCTTTTAATGTTGCTCTCAGGATCTCGTGAAAGCGAGGGGCGGTAAGAGGAGCACACAAGAGTGGCTATTTTAGCAAGTGGAGGACGCACAAGAAATAAAAAGACATAAAAAGGGAAGGAAAACTGTTTAGCGAAGACCGGCCCCCTGCGCTCACAAGGAATATGCTACGAGCCGTGTTTACAGGGATTATTGTCATTAAAGGACTATTATTAAGGGTACAATTGGGACAACTGAGAATTTCCGAGGTTCAGCCTGTATCAACGGAAATGGTTGTGAGTGTTGCGAGGGTCATAAGAGCGAGCAATTACACGCTATTGCAGAGATGTGTTTTCGAGCGAAAAATGAGAGCCATAGCAATCAACTAAATGAGTTAGGAAGAAAGGGATTGTCACGAGGCCTTTTTACGGCCCGTAAAATTCTTTCTTTGTAACACTATATTTTCTTTAAGAGTACGTATATATTTTCTACATTCTGTAATGAACTAAACAGCCTTAGTGTTCTTGTGACCAGCTAACTAATTCAGCAAAAAGGTATTTCAGTGTGGGTTTTACATGTTTTTGTAGTCTATAAAGTCCATTAACTATTGTTATAGAATAAGCTAAATATGATTTACGACCCTGCTACGAACTCTTGATTACTGATTTCGGTTAAAAAAAAAAAAAAAAAACGCTCGCAGCACAGAATAAGTAATTTTTACACATGGAAGCACATAATTTCTGCCCTGGACCAAGCATATTTCTATACGGTGTTTCAGATATATGACTCAGAATCAAGCCAAGGAACTCGAAAGAATCCGGCAATGGCCTTTTTAAGGAATCATCCCGGCATACGCCTGTAGTGATTTCCGGAAATCATGGAAAACCGAAATGTGGATAACTGGATTCGGATTTGAACCCAAATCCAGGCGCGAGTGTCATCTCTCATCCACCCGACTCGGTTGCCTCTCAGTGGTTGTTTCCTGTGTTTGCGGCTATGATGTACTCATTATGACGGTTAGGTAGTCTTGTGTTCAATAGCAAGAAATGAGATGTACACAGTACAGTGTTCAGTAAACGAGCGTGCATAAACCACGTAGCTCCATTTTGGCCTCTTGTGAACCCCCTTCCCCACCCCCCACCCCCCACCCCCACGTAGCCCGACGTGGCATTTGTCTCCCCCCCCCACCCCCCACGTAGCAAGTATCCATTTTCCCAATTGAATCCAGAAGACATTTTGCACTGTTTTCTCTTGTCAGACTATCATAAATTACATATGGGGATAATTAAATTGCGGAAATAAACATTTACAAGCTGTTGTGTGTTCTGTATCTCATTTTAACTGTGACAAATAATATGAACGAAAAGTTACGTGGCCTGGCTCGGAACCCCCCCCCTTTTTTCCACGTAGTCCAGCGTAGCTTTCCAGCCAACCCCCTCCCCCCCACTAGACCAAGCCACGTAGTTTATGCACACTCCTTAACTAGTCAGAACGTGCACCTACAATGACCAACGCAAGGTTCCCAACCTGGCGGTAGTTTTGGTCAGATACTCATTATATTTAACGCTACAGAATTTAAGCTTGTTTCAGAATCCAATATTGCGTGTAAAATTATTATTTCACAATAATTTATTAATTTTTCAACATATACTGGGGTTTGTATATGATAGTCAATGTATTCTATCACTTATTATCAAATAAGGTTGGGTCCTCACACAAAATAACTTCCGGGCACACATACAGTACTTTATAAACGACAAAATCAATCAGCCAAATATTTATCGTCTTAAAATAACCATGATTTATCATCTCAGTCAACTCGGCCAAAAAATCAGTCTTTATAACTGAATTGATAGTGGGAAGCGTTTAAATTGCCATACATACACAGATCTAGCCTACAGCGTAATTACTGAGCCCACAATGCAAGAAACTCACATTTCTACTGCGGTTAGGCCATATTGCAAACAAAGGCTACGATGCCATGAAAGACATAGAAATGTGTTGAAATAGACCAGATTCACGCATTAAAAAGGGACAAATTCTCAGGTATTGTCGCATCTTTCAAATGTATTGTTAAACAAACTTTTAAAAACGAAAAATTTCATAAAATATTTTCAGAACCAAAAAAAACTTCCTGCGCATATTATGATAAACATACATAAATTATAAACTTGAAGCTAGCTCGGAGGTCACCAGCGAAGTCCACTTTGATTCACAGCCGCTTTTAGAAAGACTCATAAATGTATCCCTTTTCAGAGTGCTATTGCCTCATACGTCATTCATTGAAGAGGGGGATGGGATCTTCCTGCACGTTCAGAAGCATCCATAAGAAGCCTCTTTAGAGGCACTGCAAAGTTTAGTCACGAGCGAAATGCCGTCGCTTCAATATTAGGTTCACCTGTAGGCCTATAGAGGTTCACAAAAGCAAACCGGCTACGGTGCTGCGTCTTGCTTTATGATAATGTTTAATTACTAATCCACCTATTGAGAACAGCATTCGTGATTCGTATCATAAGTTTTAGACTACTAGTTGTCTGTGGAAAGGGCGACCGCGCATAGGTGCACAATCCATGCGGGACATTCAAAAGGCTCTTTAGCGCCGCCTGCACAAGACAATTTGCGGAGGCAGCCGTGAATTTACACTCTCTAGAAGAACTTCATGGCCCTTGTAAGTTGGCGAAGATTATTCTTTAAGCCTAAAAGTTACAACTGGTAAAACAACTCGGACCTTACGACGTCGGGAATTTTGTGATGTGATGTAACATAATAAGGAAAATTATGATTTTCTGTCACAGCTCGTTTTTACTGAGGAGGTTACGTTTCATTAAAGTGGAAAGGTTAGCCGCCATAATGTGCGTATATGTCGACTAAAAATATCTACATTTTGTTGCTGAACACGAATTAAGTTCTCATAAATGCAACGTCTCATGCCTGTATTTGTATCTGTGGGGAACCAACATTGTCTAAAAGATGTTCACGAAAAGTGCAGTGGTTCTTTGTATCGCCTCTGGGACTGCCCTGCCTTCTTGTTTGGACAATGTATGTTGCATTACATTTCTGGCATGCCATTTGTTATAAGCCGGAGTCTTGGAATTAGTATGTATTTAAGTGAGTTCCGATTTGTTTGTGTATTGTGTTATCTGGTTTGAGTGCAATTTTTATCCCTTGTAAATGTGTTTGCTATTCTGTATGTATGTTTGTTTGAGTATGTCATAGTGTATCATATCCTTCTGTTGCTTTGTACATTGTTTTCAGGGGTTTGTGTGGCTCAGTTATTATCGTGGTTCCTGAATGGGTATTATGTGATTGTGTTGTTCTTCCCCTTTTATTGTTAAATGCATAAACTATGATTATTTTGTCTGTATTGTTCGTGGCTGTTGGTTTGATGTAATTGGGTTTTTTCTTTAAAAAAGTAGATTCTGTTTATTCCGTTTATCATGAACCTTACTGCAGTCTGTTAGTGATTGTGTCAATAGTTTGATGAAGAGTGCATTATCTGGTATGTTGTTGCAGGTATTCTTTATATATGAGAAAAATGAATTTGTTTTAGTTTTTTTGGTATGAATAAAATTTATTCAATTTTGCGTTGTATTTCTAAGGTGAAAGTGATGTTTCAGCTAATTATCACTGAAAAGATTCCTATGTTCAAATAATGTGAAGTGTGTAATAAAAGTATCTGTTTGCGCATGACTGCCAGTTTGAGATTTACGATTCATATTTGGCTTTACATTTGGGAATTCAATCATCAAAAAAAAAATTTGGGTGAAATCAACATATGCAAATTTCCTGTGTCCTGATAAGTGGAAAGATGTGTTAGAAAAACTGTATTACGCATTTTAAGTGGCGCAGTGAGTACTAGCATTTGTAATTGACCGCGCCAGCAGAATGTGGAACAATACGTAGAATGATCTTATCATAAATTTTCTCCCCATCCACACCTCTCCAAGCAATGGAAAGTGTAAACAGTAATTATTGCATGAGTATCCTCTAGTATTCCCTTGTTTTAGTTTAGTCAAGTGAACAGAACCAAGGAAGCTAGGAACAGTCTTCATTTATAAGCTACTTAAAAACACGCCACTGCACTTGTGTCGCTGTTCGTCACTTCCACTGTTGACCTTGTCTGAAAACCGCAGACTGACAATCGTATTGGTTACGCCACCGGCGTGCCCAGGTAATATTACAGCCGCTATCCCATTTCGCTAACGACCTTGCTCGAGCAATTCTTACACGGAGTATGAACGACGCTAATTTGTGTCAACACCTGGTACCACTTGTTGGACATTACACATAAAAACATCGCTGCGTGGACGTAAATGTAAGACAGGCAATGTTTGAGTCAAGCCTAAAGCAAATGTTTTGTAGGTCAGACAGCAATCTCTCTGGACATAAATCGATACTTGGCACATTACACATCACCACAGAGAACAGGTGGAGTGGATATTCATGAGTATTCATGAAAGCCTGCTGCATAGATGGTTACGGCTTATTTAGAAGGTAGACTACTAACTGACTGATGAGTATCAGTATTGAAATGTATTCTTCACAGGAGTTCAGCCGGATAGCGTCGTTAAATGACAACGTTTCGACAAACGGCTCGTTTGTCTTCATCAGGTCTATTACTTCAGATATTATTACCTGAAATCACAAACGTTGTCATTCAACGACGCTATGCGGCTGAACTCCTGTAAATAATTCATTTAATTAATACGACGGTAAAGTCTCCACTCACATAGTATCAATACTCTAGGAAAAAAAAAAAAAAAACAAAAAAAAAAATCTGTGTCCAGCTCCATTGATATTATTATCTCTGTAGAGAAGTTAAAGGTGTGACAGCGCCGGGTACATGATAAATTCTGCAGTGGCTCTCACCGAGCGTGGTGGTGTAACGGTTAGCGTA
Source organism: Vandiemenella viatica (assembly GCA_031002005.1). Lineage (NCBI taxonomy): Eukaryota > Metazoa > Arthropoda > Insecta > Orthoptera > Morabidae > Vandiemenella > Vandiemenella viatica. Next base: position 150,380,300 of record JARYHS010009186.1, read on the forward strand.
CTGGCCTCGCATTCAGGAGGACGGCGGTTCGAATCCCCGTCCCGGCATCCAGATTTGGGTTTTCCATGGTTTCCCAAAACACTCCAGGCAAATGCCGGGATGCTTCCTTCAAAAGGCCATCGCCGAATTCCTTCCCACTCCTTGCCCCCCATCCTTTCCCGTCTCTAAAGACGCTGTTAAGAGACGTTAAGCAGTTAAAAAAAAAAATGCAGTGGCTCTCAAAGAATTTGTTGAGTGGATTTAATTTGGTGTAAAACAACCCGAGATTTCTAAAAATTTGATCATTTTCTACGTATTTGTTGCACTTAATGAACATCAAACTTAAAGTTTGTATGATTCATTTCACAAAGTATTATCACAACCTTTCCACCGAAAAAACATTGCGTGTAAGTTGGTACGCAGTGATTATTTCTGCTTGGGGCTTTAAGCCTCGTTGACGACGATGTCATTAGAAGCGGGAAAATAATGAAGGCAAGAAACTAGAAGGATTTCGTGCGTGGTCTTCTGAAGGAACTGTCCCAGCATTCGCATAAATTTATTTCGGAAAACCAATAAAACCGAAATCTTGAAGGCTGGATGAGGATTCCTCCATAAAGTGTGTTACCGCTCACCCACGGGGCTCGGTAGGTAATAAAGAGAACAAATTATCGTTAATAAATTAATGTCCAATGTACGATTTTTACCAACAATAAATATTAAACCACTTTATGGAAGAAAAATAATAGCTTCAACTCAATTGGAATATGGATATACTATGTCTATGAATTATGAGACCAAACGAATTTTTTTTAATATTATTATTTTTTTTACTTATGGCTTTACGCCTCGTCAACGTCGAGGTCATTAGAGGCGGGATGGGATTGGGGACAAGGAACGGGAAGGAATTTGGCCATGGCCTTGTAACGTCTTGTTTGTGACGTTATTAAAATTAGAATAAAATAATGAGATGCATTCATTAATAAGTTAATTTGCAAAATTAATCCCGGGTAGGCGCCAAGAATGGAAGTGTTCTCTATCCGAGAGAAGCCACATTCCAATTCTGAAATACATTTTTTCGAAGCAATTATACTTTTAAAATTACCAATAAAAACACCTATCTTCATCTAATCAAATGATATACTGGTACATTGGAAAGGAAGTTATTGAAAGCAGGGTTTACAACACCTATTATTTTCTTTGAATATAAAATTGATTGGTTTATTGAACAGAACTGAATATTAAAAGTTTCTTTTGAACAATTTAGAGCATGATTCTCATCTCAGAGCGTTGCCTAGGGTTTAATGACGCAAGAGTGTCTATACATTGTCGGCGTTCTTTACTGTAGCAGATGACGTGCAGATAAAACAGAGTCTCATAGACCCTGTTGATCAGCTGGGTGAAGGTCACTTGGCGAGGTAGCTCCCCGCAGGTCTCCGGCAATCTCCCGTGGTGCGTCGGTGTGGATTGTTTGCTGGCCAGAAATAGAATGTCTTCTCCCCCGCTTGTTCGCTCCCTTGAAAACTTGCAGGCTCCCGAGTTTTAGCAGACGCGGGAAATTTCAGCGAGTCGCAGCGTTTGGCGGGTCGTCCACGATCTCCATTGGCGCTCCTCATGCAACATAAAAAACTTATGGTTTCTAAAAGTTCGTAACACAGTTTGATTCGCTGGTTCCCAACAGAGGTGTACCGCAATCTGACTTTTTCTCCGAAGTATCGTTTCTCTAGTTTCAACTTTCTACTGTACCAGTAAATCCTCATTTCGGCACAGTCCCTATACTGTCCTTTGAATTTCATTGAATGTGTAAAGCTTTTAACTTTACGGCCTGCCATAAATCGTTCGGTCTTTCAGCGCAGGTATGAGTCACCTGGCTCTCGTCGATGCCAAAGAAACGTGGAATTCACACGCATAAATTTACCGTCACCAAGGGACATTACAGCCTTTTTGATCGAAGCATACCGGCATTCGCCTGGAGTGATTTGGGGAAACCATGGAAAACCCATATCTGGATGCCCGGACGGGGATTCAAACCGGCGCGGGCGTCCTCCCGAATGCGAGGTCAGAACGTTAACCGTTCACCCCACCACACTCGGTCTAACGAATTTATTGTATTATTACCAAAAAGCAAGTACCTATCTTACCCATCAGGATCAATACATTCTGGATTAAGACCGCTTTCAATAAAATAGTATTATCATGTTTCAAAGTAACTGTAAACCAAAATATTTTCTTATTTTTCTCGAAATTTATGTTATATGAAGTTATTTTTAATACAACTAAAATGAAAATGTGGTGGGTTGTCACAGCTTTCAAGCCATATTTCCGTAGGACTAGACGAGGTATAGCTCCGCATTCCTATTTACTGACCGTAGGCACTAAAGTGGACGTGCCGTGGACACCGACAAGGTGCGGCGCTTTTACTTTACTTTCGCGCTAAGTTTCCTCCACCGTACTTACTTGATAGCAGGCTGAGTGGGCCTGGGGGACCCTTCCGGACGTTCAGCTTCCAGGAAAGATGCTCTGTTACGTAGAGGATCGAACCCCACTCGTCCAGGCCCTAATCAGATGCTCTACCGCCTGAGCTACGAGGCCACCTTTTCAATACACCTTCCGACAAAAAACTGAAGCACCCAGAAGCCAATGTCAGTTGTCACTGCAGCTTCGTACACATGCACACCATCGGCGGGTATGTAAATGATTGGAGCTGTAGTTTTCTGTGACACGTAGAACGGTCGCCAGAATGCATGGGTGTTGTTTATGTTTAGTGTTGTTGCCAGGCCTGCTAAGGTAAAGCAGGGGCGTGAACATTCTCAGATGATGATGAGTGACACGCAGATTCCACGTACTCATGTAAGACAGCGTTATCAGGACCTGACACATTTTGAAATGGACCTCATTGTGGGTCTCCATTTGGCCGACTGGTCGAACCATGCATTATCTAAATTTGTGGGGCATTCGGATGTGGCAGTTGCCCGATGTTGGACTGAATGGGAACGTGATACATGCAGTCTAGATTCCGGTCGACCACGAGTGACCACACAAGACAGTATCGCCGTTTTGTTCACCAAGCACACCGTAACCACGTCACATCTGCACTTGCCATCCGAGAACAAGTAACGGTCTCCCTGAAATATTCTATGTTGTCCCGAATCATTTGGTAGAAGATCAGCAGCAGCTGGACTATGGAATTCCTCAGGCTGCCTCTAACTCCACAACAGAAACGGCTGTGTTTGGATCGGTACCGTGCCCGCATAACATACACCGCTGATGAACGGCGTTGCAATGTTTTCAGAGATGAATCGTGGTTCTGCAGTACTTCGGATGACCATCGTTGGCGACTACACCGGGGACTTAGAGAGAGGTCTCTTCCTTGGTGAGGCACAGCGGTGTTTATATGGTATCATGATATGAGGAATCATCGGATATGACTTCAGCTCACGGCTGGCAGTGATTGAGGGAACTCTGACATTCTCCATCCTCATGAGTTTCTTCTCATGCAACAACATCGTGGTACCAATTTTCAACAGGGAAATGCATGGCTACACACGGCAGGAGTCTCTATGAACTGTCTTTGTGATATTGAGGTACTCCTGTTGCCAGTAAGATCTCCAGACTCCGTCCCAAGGCCAGTATCCAGGATATCAAGCACTTACAACAGTCGTTGGTTGCCTCAAGAGAGGAAACAACGACTTTATTACACCCTTCCCAACCGAATAAAAGCATGCATCTAGTCCAGAGGCGGTACAACGTCATACTGATCAGTAGGGTCATACTGTCAACTTCTTTGTAAATTTCAGTTGATTTTGTAATAACCGAAATAACATAACCTACCCTTTCAAACTGTGAACTTTCATTTGTTTGCTCTTCCACTTCTGAGTACCACACCTTTTCTGTCAGGCAGTGCATTTATTATCAAAAAAGTATGCAGTCAACATCTAAAGCAGACTTCAAGCGCCTAGAGAATAAGGCTTTTGAGAAACTTGGTCAGAAAAATGGTCGCAACTTGACAACTATGGCGTAAGATTTACTTCTTCATTTTCCAGCGAGAAAATAAATAAATAAATAGAAACTCTAAAAATGCTGTGATAGAAAAAAATATAATTTTTATCCACTTTATTTATTTGAGTTCCATCATAACACACGCTGACTCGAAACAACACTCAAAACGCTCCTTGTGCTGTATTGAACGGCAAACTGATCATTTTTTAGGTGTAATAACCTTAGAGACGATTGAGAATGATTTTGATATGGCGATTATTGTGCGTTACTTATTTCCGTCCCGCAGCTTTACATCGTGCAGTAAATTCTAAAAAGGGGTTCCACTTTGGCACTGTACCTATCTGCAAATTCCGGATTTCTTGAGTCTTCTCGCAACGTCAGCAAACGAAGAATGATGATGCTATATTTCCTCATATAATCGTTCAGCAGATCCGCCACTTTGCCGTATGGGAGCTGCATACCGGTCATTTCGATATTTGAGCCTTATGCTGCCAACAAACTTGCTGTGTTGGCAGACAAAACGTTCTACCCTGTTGGGATGCGAGCCATGGCGAATGGATGGGTATAGCGGATGCCAAATTTCCACCAACGGCTAATTGGTTGCGTAAGTATTTGGACAGTTGACACCCCAGAGTGCTCAAACCATGCTTTCCTCTGCTTGAGATGATCAATAACAGTTTCGCACAAAATACTAATCATTGTGTGTTGTCTTAAATCACCCTATATATTTTCAAATAACGTATTTGGTTTTTGCGAAACACGACACGTAACATGTATAAATTTGAATCTGAAACTTATTCCGTTTACGAGCAAGAGCACAGATGGACACACAGCATAGGGGCACCAGGTCTCCGTTTCGTTCCTATTACGGAGCTCCGGTGTAGCAACTGTCGTTGTTGGCCTCTAGGGCAAGTCGATAGAATGGTCATTAGTAGTTTGCATTTTATTTTAAAAAGTTTAAGATCTTAGTTAGATTGAATGAATTAACAAAATTGAACAGTTTGTGAACCTGCTTAAATACAGAGATGATTGTGGAAGATAATTCAAACACAAATGTATCTAAATGTAAAATCAAATAGTTAAAGTACTCAGTTAAAATAAGAGTTTGACCATATCTCCATAATTTTCATTACTGAAATACAAGCCAATGATTCTCGAATAACATGAAGTATTTTCTGTGTTGTTTCGCCTGTGTAACTTCGTTAACGCTGACTATTTCAGAATAATGAAGCCAATACATCATAAATTTTTTCGATACATTGCATAGATAAGAAGTAACCTGCATGTGTCTAAGTACCATATGGTTGGGGTTACTTTATAATTTATGTTGGTAGACTGCTAACTGAGCTGTATTCTCAATATTCTCGATTTACGCCCGAGGTTAAAAAGTCTAAACTATTATCTTCGTTAACAGAAAACGTTGTATTTTTTTCTCTCTTGCATTAGTACTGGAATAAAATTCTTTAACCAACTGTTTATAACAGATTTTACATTTCAAAGCCTGGAGCAGTAATTTAACTTGACTATGGATAAACATTAGGTAATAATAACCTACAACAAAATTAATATGTGGTGTGAAATAAAAACCTACATTACTCCGAGCAAACTATTTTTATGAATAATTCTGAGTGAGAAAAAAACTTGATATACATATGTTGATGATATACAAATGAAATTAAACAACTTCTGTCCGAAATAATGATACGTAACATCCTTCCAGAAATTGCACTGCAACTAATTAAATATGCATCAGAAACATAAAAATAAAGCCAGTAGTTTTTACGTAAAATTATGTTTTGGGAATTAGAAAATTCAGTAAGCCTCAGACAACATTATTGTCTAACATACAATATCTAAGTTCAAAACACCATAAATCCACAACGAATATACGTAGAACTAGTTGAAACTATATAGTGGGCATATAGGAAGCACTTCGACTAATAAAGTTAAATTACAGCAAGAAAAGGAACGTGTTAGCGTCATTCGTGACATATTTCCAAGTAGAGCGTAGTTACTGATCTCGTAAGCGAAAATAACGGAGAACTTTCCAAAATTGCTGTAGCCCCAAAACCTGCAAGACATGACTTTCTTGCAGAATTCTAGTGTGAAATGAAACTCGCGGGGTGACAATTTCAAATTTGCGACATCGCCCAAACCAATCTCGTAGGCTGGACTGGGACAAAAACATTTTTCCGAATTAGAACAGCCAAAACTGCAAAATTTTTGTAGTACTAGAAACTGCTCACATTATAATAACTAGCCACAAAACTTTCCTTAAAAAAATATTTTTTCCCCTTGTGTCTTCAGGCCTGTTCTAAGTAGAGGTGGAATACGACTGGAGGCAAGGAAAGAAACGTAAAGGAATTAAAGAATCTATTGCAGTGGCCACCTGGAGTGATTTGGGGAAACCATGGAAAACTGATATCTGGATGGCCGGATAAGGATTCAAATCCGCGTCTTCCCAAATGCGAGACCTGAGCTTTACCGCTCACACACCACTCTCGGTAATATGAGCAATAATCAAATTCTTTGGATACATAATTTAGCTTAGAATGTGACCTGTCAACCGACGGATTTAATTAAATGTAGAAAGTCGTTTGACGTTTGCATTACAATAGCTGGTAATACAAAGACGCCATTTTAGAAAATCTCCAGTATGAAACATTTATATTTGATCCTATGAGTTTTATATGTAAAATTCAGTGAAAATATACCCAACACTGTTTAGAAATACGAGAAAGTCACTTTTCCTCGAGTAGGATAAAAGGTTTTCACGTCAGCCATCAGTCACTTTAGATTCCTCTTTTTTCAGTCGTTGAATATTGATGTTTAAGCGAGGCAAGCAGGCCTTTAATGCAGCAGAAGCGAGGCGGAGTGGCGTTGGCAGGTGTCGGATGTCCTGCGGCTTAGCCTGACCTCTGAGTCAGACCAGACCAGTCCGGGCGTCAGGTTATAAAGCATCCTGGGAGGTCTGCACGCCGCACAACCACCGAGCCGGAGGCCGCGTCACCACATAGCACAGGTAAGAACAGCTCTGCTGCAACCCACAAACACAGCACGCGACTGGTATGGAGTTACTCCAAACATTGCTGATACCACTGTAAATATATTCGTATGGTCAGCAAGTGGCAAATATACATAATTCGTCAAACAGAAGACATCGAGCTTACATTTGCCTTTTTTTTAACGTTCCTCTTCTCTTTGAACAAATGTGATATTTTCATTTAACACCATCCTAACCTTTTCTCATGTTTTCGACTACGTACTTTCATTTATCATTCCAGGCATAGTAATCTCCCCCAATGAAAAACCTTGTTATTAGTTGCTGAAATGTAAGGAGAATTATACAATACTAAAAACTGTGGCCTTATTTCTTTATTTGTGAATATATGAAGGTTTTGGAGGCATTCAAACAATATTAAATTTGGCATTTCTTGATCTAATCTATATCATTCCTCAAAATTGCATCTTTCATCAAAATCATTAAGTATTTTGAGACAGAGTTCGTTGAACCATATCAAACTAATATACGTACTTAAGAAAGAAGAGACTAATAATATTTTTCTGCCAAAAGGTTGTTGACATATTAAAATACATATAATAAATCACCATCAAAATTTAATTCCAATTTTAAATAGTTCTGTTATTTTTAAATTTATCTGAATCAATATTAATCAAAGTGTTTGATAGTGTATGGGTCCTTAATTTGGAGGAAGTGAAAAATGTTGCTATGTCCTTGGACTCTCAACAAAATTTAAATTACTCCTCTTAATGTCTTATTTGCCTTTTTTGTGGAAAAATAATTTGGGCACAGAATGAACGAAGAAATTGAGTGACCTATCATTTACATAAACACAACTGAATTCCTTGGGTACATTGGAATAGACGTGTTAAATTTTTAAATGCTGATTTGAGTTTAAAAGTAGCAGAAGTAATAAAACTGAAACGTGAATCGCGTTTAAAAACTTCATCAACTAAAATGTTAAGGAAGGTTTCTGGATGAATCTAACGTGCCTTGTCTTAACATGCTTGTCCCGCAGTGAGAATGAAAACGAATTTTAAAGCACTTATTGTTAGGAGAGTAAGCATGAAGAAATGGTGGAATCACTAACATTCATGACCCCAGCTATGTGTTGTATAATTATTTTTCACGCAATTGGATTTAATGTAAATGTATTTTTTATCAAGCATATTAATAGAAATATTCTATTATTATTAATTGGCATATTCATTTATTTTTCTCTTCATGTGCCCAAAGTACACCAAGTCATTGGAAAAACAAGCTTACTGTAGATAACTGTATTATTTTAAACAGAAAAATGTGCCTCCATGAATTTAATCAAGATTTAATGATCACCACCAGGCGATTAAAAAAAAAAGTATCTTAGTTCAGCATTAACTCCCTTCCTACCTCACTTTCTTCATAAAAATTTATTTCAACTGAAACTGGGCGATAAATTAAGCATTCGGTTAGATCATTATGAATAGCATATTATGAAAAACTTCGGCTAGTGGCTGCAGCTATATTTGTTGCCTGTAATTTGGAATACATCAACACAAGTATTCACTTCGCATTTATGACATTGAAAAATTGGAATTCTACGACCATACAGGTATGTGTAACTACAATTTTTTTACGAAAACGTTCTATACAGAGTGGATTCTAGTGTGATAGAAATGATTGTCTTCAGCATATACATCAAGTTTCATGTTAACAATTTAATAATTTGCTGACAATATTCTAGTTCTTCATAAAGGTGTTAGAATTAATTTCTGTGATTTCTGATCTGGGAGAAGAAAATATGAAATGCGCTCATTCTGTATTACAGATGTCTGCCGACGACCTGCAACAACTGAAGCAATGGGCGGAGCAACAGCCCCATCTACCACCAGTACCAGGTATGTTAAAACCACAAGACATTATAGAATATGGCAACAGCTGTTAAGACTTTTTAGAATTTTAAAAAAATCTATTTTTACAGTTTGGATGCTTTCAGTATTCAGCAACTACAGCACTCATGCTATCAGCATTCTTATTCTGCTGTTAAATATACTTAATGTCAGCTATTTTTATAATGCTTCTGTTACTCTGACTCAACTATAAGATACAAGAAAAAAAATTGCCGGAATTTGGTGTAATTTCTTCATTTCTGTTATATATGTATATATAACTGTCTGTAGATCAGATTATCTCGCTCTTCACCCTTTATTAGTGCTTTGCGGTAGAGATTGGTATTACTGTAGCTTCTCTATTGACGCTTTAGATTTACAACAGTGTTCCCAGAAAAATATTTCTTTAAAAGTGGTAGATCAAGGGTGGTTACCCAACCACCTACTTTGACATTCGAGAATTTTAATTTTAAACTCTTTCAGTGTTTCTGGTAAATAGTTAATAATTTCTTTTGGTAATTTAGTCCTGTCCTTGACTGTCGTACCTAGAAAGAAATGTTTTCCCTCTCCATTAAGTCAGAAATTAATAGTCAGCTCATGGTTATGGTCAACTCCTCCTTTCTGTGTACTCCTCCAGACTTTTTTAATCGATATCCATACAAGAATTATCACCAAAATACGCCCTATAAATTCTCAGAATTTTTCTCTCCCTACTTCTGTCTTCCCATGAATTCCGGTTACTATCCAGAAACAAATCTAGCTGCACGCCTTTGAACCAGCTCCAACTTATTAATTTGATTTCCGGAATGTGGGTCCTATGCTACACCACCAAATTCAAGCAGGTTTCCGAAGCCATCAAGTTGATTTCACATGGCAATCGGCCACTTGTGAAGGAATCTTTTTCATTATTCAATGGAGGCACAACTTTTAGTATTGTAACTGAGGTTGATAAAAAAATTTCGTAATATATCTGGATCAATTATGATAAACACACGAGTTACCACAAGAACAGAGATGCGAAAATACGTGTTGTCCATTATCTAAACTTACTGACAGTCAGACACGGTCTTTAGACATTCTGTTTGCAGATATAGCGTGGTAAAGTGCGGTCATCCTCGGATTTTGCTTCCGGGAGAAGCGAGTCCAAACCCCGTCCGGTCATCGAGATTTCGATTCTCCATGGTTTCCCAAAATCAGTCAAGGTGAATGCCTGAATGGTTTCTTCGAGAGGACTTAACAGAATTCCTACCTGTTCCTTGCCCCCCCCCTCCCTTATAATCCTCTCCTGGCTCTAATGACATCGACGTTTACGAGCCGTAAAACTCAAGACAAAAAGGGGAAAAAAACTTTGATGAGGTCTTTCCAAAACATCGGCAACCTAGCGCAAAACGGCTCTAGAGACTTTATTAAAATGTAATACCTCATTGAGGATCCATTAACATCGAAACATATTAAATTTCACGTGTTTTCCTTCAAAATTGAACTTCTCTGTTCTCCTGTGTAACATAACTGCAAAAGATTAAATTCCAGATTATTTAAAAAAATATTAATTGCAGAAATTTCACGGAAATGTTGGTGGTTACATTACAATACAATTATGTGTAAGTACTAATAGAGCAATTCAGGGAGTTGTGAAACCGAGCGTGGCGGAAGAATATTAAAGTTCTGGCTACACATTCAGGAGGAAGCAAGTACGAATCCCAGTCCAGCCAACAAGATTTTGGTTTTACATGGTTTACCGAAATAACTTTGGGCCAAAATTGTGATTCTCCCTTGAAATGGTCATCAACGCATTTCTTTCGACTCCTTACCCCCAGTCCTCTCCCCCCTCTAATGACCTTGACTTCAACGTGGCGTAATTGCAGAGGCAAAAAGAAATGTTGTTGTTGATATTAAAATCACAAACCTCTGTTGTCACCCTCATGACAGAGATGATATTAATTATTGACGATCCCGCACTATTACAGTGAGATGTCGGGGAAAAAAAATCAAAATCTTGACCAATCTGCGGGTGGTAACTAGTTCGGAGAGGTTGGTGCAAAGTCTCGACCACGATTCAAAGGTAACTAGACAGTTTGATAAAAACATTAACTTAACAGGTGGTCTCTTAAATATTTGTCCGTTTCAGGGTAACATGCCTTTTTTGTGTGTGTGATTTTTTATTTTATTTACCAGAGCTTTCTTGATATCTGATTAGAAAAAATTGTAAGTTAGTTTTATTATTCAGCACATTGCTAATGATTTAGAAATTACCAGAACCTCATGAAAAAGAAGAAAAAAAAGTTACGAAACATGGAGTTTAATAGAATCAAATAATCAAAATTAATACTTAATGAAGTTTAAAATTTTGAAAATGAGTTGCAATTAAAACGTGTTCTGAGGTATCTGATCCAAAAAGTCAATTTGACGAACGGTTAGTCGATAGCTGTAAATTATCACTTTTTATCAATCAAATTTATCATCATTTCACTTGATCCGGATAGAGTTACCTGAATCATACTGATTTATCTGATAGCAGCATTTTTACTGGAATTCAATGGATACTAAGGCACCAGCTTTTATTTACAAACGTTTACCAAATGTTGCATTTGCAGAGCCTGTCAGTAGGTTACAACAATTTGCAAGGAATATTGTGCGTACAGTTCGAGGTGAAGTGACCAGTTATGGAGATATATTGTGTCTCATGCTTCAAGTTCGGTATTTGTTGTGGCTGTATACGAGAGATGATATGTTGTACTTAAGTGGTAAGTACGCGCTTTAGTTCAAAGAACGGCCACTTCACACACTTTCCGTGTAAATCTTAGCCGCTGCTGTATACACGGGGGGGAAATGCAATCAAAAAAAAAAAAAAAAAAAAAAAAAAACAGTTACCACCACACATCTGCAGTCAGTCTCAATCAAAAACTTCCGCAGTTTTGCTGTCGAACAGGTGGCTTCACGTTATAAGGTGAAGAGTTGATGTTTCGGCCAACATACTACCAAATTTTTACAGAGCAGAACTATTCTCCTGTTGGGTCTACAATTTCTTATACAGCTTCTCCCCATCTGGAATGTTAGGTCCGTCAGACCAATTCATGAAACCCGTTGGTCAACGGTCAATACTGGAACTGGCACTTAGGGGGACACTGGTTCGATCCCAGACCTCTACACCGATGATTCAGTTTTCCACTTTTTTTTAAATCACTTCAGGCAAATATTGCGACGGTTCCTTGAAGAGGCTGTAACGTCTACTTTTCGGGAAAGTGAATTCTGGATCATACTGTTTCATCAATAATAAAATTATCGAGTTTGAATACCAAAACAATAATTAATTTTCAGCTAACCGCATGAAATATTATTGTAATTAATAGGAGAACTGAAAAGTGGGTGTACAATTTATTACAATTGATCATTGTGAAATTATGCAAACATGATTTTTTTTTTATTCTGATATAAACAATTACATATCAGTTAGAGCAATATCTCAGGGTCAATTACGGGGTGGAACGACTGCTTTAGTTTCAGTCGTGATCGTAGATTTTACCGTTGTTCACGGGCCAGGTCGGCACCCAGGAACGAATAGCACCATATGGGGTCGTCCAGCTTTCTCGACCGGCGCAGCGTGGTGGCAGTGTCCCCAGGCCCCGGCTCGTCCAGTGCTCAGACCTCGGCAAAGGTCACTTGCGGCTGTATCACCTGAAGATCCCAACCAGAGTGTGTCTTCGTCCGTTTTTCAGCTCCAAGCAAGACTCTGTACGTCTCGCAATGCGATGTCTCGTCCGGCCCTTGGCGAATTACAGCACTCCGCGCCAAAGTATCAGCAATTCATTGGCTCCCAGAGCAAACAAGAAAAAACACCAACACGTCAATAAATTGAAGCGGCTTCTCTATTGGCTGGATCGTCTCCCACTACTCTCAGAAAGCGTTTCTTTACTATGAAACAGCACTAAGGTACATTTTCGCTCGTCGGCACCAGTTTGCAGCGGGCCTTTTCCGAAACATGCGAAAATAGAAAGCGGGCGTTAGTTACTTATGGTGGCTATAAATCCCCTTATTGTCCAAGTTGCTTAGAACGTTTTCAGTCCCCCACGGTGCGTGTAAATCTGGACGCTTTTGTTCCGTCACGTATCTGTTCGTTTTGCATGTCGCACCGTCAACATTCACACATACCGTGGGAACACTTGGTGCCTAATAACACTGTACTTTTTAATTCATTACAAGGCCTTGGTCGAATTTCCTCCTGTTTCTTCCATCCACCTTCCATCGTTCCTAATAGCCCCGACGAACCCTAATAGATAAAAAGAAAATACAAAAAGGAAGTATAGCGAAATGTTACTGTTGTTCCTCAGATGACACGCTACCGCTGTTCCTGCGGTGCTCCGACAATGCCCAGACGGCAGCCCGCGAGGCCCTCGACTTGTACTACACCGTACGTACGCACGCTCCAGAGGCTTTCTCCAACAGGGACCCTCAGCTTCAGGAGATCGACAATGTCGCCGAAATATTGTGAGTACAATCTGCGGCCGTGGTGGTGGCATGTGTTTTGTAAAATTCTATTCAAGTCCTGAAACTGAGAGTCGTACCGCATATAAGTTAATGGAAATATTAATTTTATTTAATTTAACATCTTCACATTCTATAAGAGCAAAATTAACCTTTATGAAAGATGAACAACAATTCGACCGAAAATTAGGTCTGAAACTTTGCACCGAAACTGTATTATTTTGCTTAAATTAAGTTTATTTAGTATATTTTTATTACTATCAATAGCTTTCCTATAGTCCTCTGTGTGTTACTTCTACTTATTTTGGAGTCTCTTAGTCAAGGAAGGTCAACCACAGTGTGTCAAGATATATGAGAAAGTTTTGGAGAGCAGATTGAGAAGAACAGTTGAAAGGAAGCTAAGGGAAGAACAATATGGATTTAGACAAGGAAGGTCAACCACTGTTCTCATATTTGTAATAAGGCAAATACATCAGTATTGCAACGACCTGGTGGTGGCATTTCTGGACATTGGAAAGGCGTTTTACAGCCTTAGATGAAACAATTAGAGAAAAATCAGTAAGGAAAGATATAGTGGAAAGAGTGTAGGCTATGTACGGAGAATAGTAAAAACTGTGTCAGCGTGGGAATGGATATGACCGGACAGTTTCAGTTGAAAAATGGACTAAAACAAGAAAGTGGCTTGTCACCCCTGTTATTTATGGAAGAATCATTGAAGAAGGTGGTTCTGAGCATTGGGGAAAGAAGAACGAAATTATTGTTATTACTGATGATCTACTTCTTTGGGTAAAAGATGAAAGACAAGTGGAGGATCAGCTGGGCGTCTGGCAGAGGGTAGTCTCATGATATGGCATGAAGTTCCCTGCAAAGGAAGAGTGAAGGGTGAGTACAACAATAAAGAAGGGCAGGACAGACACAGGCATATCATTTGGAGGAGAGCGGTTTAATAAAGCGGAATGTTTCGAACATCAAGGAAGCTGGATCGAAGAAAATGGAGGAAACAAGTTTGAGATAGATGAAAGAGGAAGATGTGCAGATACATTTTTTAAGACTATTAGAGATCTGTTACGGAGCAGTGTGTGCCACAAAAAGGGTAATAAAGCTCCCTATAATACCTACTTGGCGCCAATTTAATAAATGGATCGGAAACATGGCTGATGAAGGAAAGGAACAGAAGGACAGTACAAGCTACGGGAAAGAAAATTTCAGAGATGTATGGTAGGAGTAATGAAAAGGGACAGAATGAGGAATACGCAAATCAGGGAGACGATGAAGGAGGAACCGTTACAACAAAGAATATAGAAATCAAGGTAACAGCGCTACAACCATCTGAAATTGGGAGAGAAGAAGATACCAAGAAAGATGCTGGACCTGGAGCTGAAAGAAAAGAGGCTCAGAGGAAGACTTAGGTACAGATGGGTGAAAGGTGTTAAAAAGTGTGTTGAAGAAATAGGATGAAATTAGCTGACAGAAGAAGAGAGATTAGAGAGGCTTTTGTACCAATCAGAACCCGCCAGTGGTTGGGAGATGCTGAAGATGATAATAACGAACTATAGATTTCTCGATACAATATTTTTGAGGGCATATGTAAGAATATTTTTTAAATTTATTTTTTAGTGTTAATCACTGTAATGGTATGACATCAGCCAGGAATAAAGTGGTAATTCTCTTAGAGGTTTATTATTTTTTTAAAGCATTCCCAAAGATTTTGAGGAAATATTTATACTCTCCCATTTTCACTTAGTGGATTAACGTAATTGTTGCAACCAATTCCCATCACAGAAGGAATATATTACAATCTGCTCAGTAATACCAATAGCCTATTTCATTATTATTTTCGGTTTCGCTAGTTAAGAACTGGATACTGGAACAAAAAATGTTACAGTCACGTTTTGTTGAGACAGATATTTACGATATAAGGTAAGAAGAGGATTAAGCATGCGAATCTGCTGCGTGTGATGGTGCATCATATGAACTCATCGTGTTAGTAATAGCATTCACAATTAAAAGAAGCAAGGTGGCGAAGAACTTTCATAAGAAGCTCCTGCTTTGATCCTAATTAATGTTACTATTGAATAAACCAATATCTCTGACACTACCATTTACAAGATCAGCACTGCTTTCACTGAAATCTGACGCCTTGGGTGACCGGGTAGTGTGGCTTACTATGTGATCATCACTGCGCCTGGACTGAGTATGTAGTGCTATTCGCACCCATAGGGCTCTGTTTTATACGCTTTCATCTAGATGAGGTAGTAACGACATCTGCTCCCCACACGATCCCTCTATCACGTCTTCAGAAAGACGCTAATCGGTGGCCTCTGTTATATTGTTTGTTACCTCGGCTTATAAAGTCGTTTGAAAATCCGCAGCCTCCACGCAAGGTTAAAATCGAAATGTCGTCTCACCTTATCAGATCTGGTCCACTTAATGCTAATCAGAAGGCAAGTTCCGTATTATGGGACGGAACCTATAAAGTTTCGCCCCCATTGTACTTCGCTACCGAGATCGATGGGTGATGGCCAGTATTTTTTCTGGTGAAAAATGCTCCAAGTTCCGGATACCACATTAAGTGACCAGTGCTGTTTAAAATCACTAATTATACTGTGCATTTTGGACTTCTCAAGAACCCTGAGTTGTAAATTACTTCTACAAAAAGTAATAATGATATACTACTTGAACAAACTGCTGTATATAGCAAAACTGGATACAATATGTACATTTTTCTTATGTAATGGTTTTTTATGTACGATGATTACGCAGACGTGAAACCCGGAGTATCGATGAGTATATTCAAGTCTCCAAGATAACGTCTAGAATTTACATTAGTGAACGCAGCCAATCAGGACACTCCTAGAAACGAATAATTGCCTTATATCTGAGCTAAACATTAATTCATCTGCCACTTAAATCTGAATAGTCAGTTTCACTTTTACAAGTTGCATAAATCTACCTGGCAAATCAAGATAGAAAAAGTACATGACTTCAGCAACATAGATATCGTAGTGTTTTAAAATTTAGTTGTTGTTCTCACGCGTACTGGTCTTCAAAGAATTTGATAATTATTTTACTCTTTGTTTGATTCAGTCAAATCGTACAGGTATTGAATTATTATTATTTATGTACAGATCTGTAAATTCAATCAGTCAAGGACAAATTAGGTTAATTTTGTTAATTTTAAATACAGTTTACAAAAACATAAATTCCTCTGCCCATTCGCCAGTGATATAGTTTCAGATACACTGGTTATCCGTTATAAACTGCTGGTAATACGTTTTACCACCATTATTTTAAAAGTTAATGGTGATTTTCACTGCTATTAGTAAAAATCTAGATATTTTGAGGGCATCATCAATTTTAGAACGGATAATTCTTGGTTCAAAAACGAAAATTTACTACCTCTAATTCTCTTAATTGAGATATGACACGAAAAAATCAATAAATAGCGTGGCCGATCCTGTCTGTGTAAGGAACATGCTCATTTCGTTAAACATCTCGAAGAATGCAAGAGTCCTCTCAGACATTCGCCCATTCGGTGCTGAAAATTTTGACAGCAGATCAATAACCAGTGAGGCGGCAGATATCTACAGAAAATCTAACTTTGTCTCAAGCCAGTCCCGAAGTTTTTATTGAAGGATTTGTGACTGTACGAGACATTAATCCATTTCTTTATACCAAAATCAAAACAACAGTCAATGTAGTGCCAGCATACTAGTTCTCACTCTACAAACAAGGCCATCAGCAGGGAAAATGATGGCATCTGTTTTTTGTGGTATATGGTTCTAAGTTTGACGAAAAAACTAAATATCCTCACTAGAGCTAATTAAACTGACACTGCGTAGTAACTACGTAGAGCTATCAAGGAAAAGAGAAGAGGCAAGTTGGTCAAAACCGTTGATAATACTCCTAGTCACCAGACTCTCATTTCCCAGGGCTTATATCGATCAGTGTTGACTTCAGTGACTACTACGGCCCTCTCCTTACGCATTCATCTGTTTCCAAACCTTAAACAGTATCTGTTTAACACCTACTTTCAGTTAGATAATGGCTTCATAAATGTATCAACCAAATTTTTCACACTCTTCAGAAATCCTTTTATGCGTGTGGCAACTAGTGGAGCTAGGAGGGGACTTTTAAAAAATATACTATAACTTCATTTTTAACACATGTGCATCCTACTACTAAGTGGTAGGATGGTCTTTGTAAACTATCAATGCAGCATTCATCCGTCTCAAAAGTGTCTGAACAATTGTAGTTCAGCAGCTGTTTTTATCATCCAACATGTTTCTTAGTAACATAACTGCTCTCGCCAAAGATGGCAGATTCATATTTGTGTAAAAGAATGGTAAGGTTTGTATGGCACCGTCATGTTGACTGACATGCAATTAAGTTACTTCCTCAACTTGGTGGCGACTGTCACAAGTAGTATCCAGCGGATCTATGAAACCCTGTTTACATCCAAATATTTGAATATTTCCAGTTTACTACCCTACTTTGAATTTCAGAACAGGCAGCACAGTATGGCACAATGTCTTTTCAGAGTTCGTATCACATTCATCGCTGAAACTGGAGCCTGTATCTCCGGAGTGGGCGTCCTGCCAACACTTTGCCTCGGTGCGCCTTGAGTTCACCTTGACGATAACTCTGTCCCTCACACCGACAGCTTTACCGCGAACTGTCTCATCGTTCCCGGGAGAGCAGTTGCAGCAATGCTTTTGGCTGAAAGCTTTCCCCGAGCTCTCTTTCTCTATCTTCCCTTTACTGTTTGGAGCGGTGGGAGGGAAAATCGGCTCGCTCGTCCACAGTTCTTCGAAGCGATACATGCAGCGCTCCTCCCCGCCAGCAATACATCTGTGGCCCTCGAAAATCCGTTGGTTCACGTACAAGCGGATACGTATGTCTCCAGGGGCGGATCCGGGGGGGGGGACTAGGGGCCTCAATCCCCCCCCAAAACTATCTAGAACCACCCCCGACATTATAATTTTGGAGACCTTTATTATTATTATTATTATTTTAACTCTACGGATTCGAGCCCCGTAGATGCTATAAAGACTACCCCATGGCCGACTCAAGGCCCCCCCCCCCCGGAAAACGAAATTCCATTGAAGGCAAGTCCTCTGAACCAAAATTCACTCAAACCAAGGCCCCCCCCCCCAAACCAAAATCCCTGTATGTCTCTCTATAAGAAAACGTAGGAGGCTGTGCATTTAGCTTTAAGTTACGCAAAAATCTCTTCCCATTAATTTATTATCGTTTCTTGATCTTAGTCTGGAAATAGGTAATAGGATTAACTGTAAGAGAGTTCAATAATTATCCAAAGTTTGGAATAGTTACAATTTTTCTTGTGTTGGCTTTGCCACTAAATACACATGCATGACGTAATGTGACATCTCTCTAGTTGGAATGGTGCCAGTTTAAACTTGACATGTCAGATCTATTGGGCTGTTAACCTTGGCCGATCTGCATTCAATCTGGGTCAATGAAGATCAGCTTTTTGTATGCTGAAGGTGCCTGCTGACCGTCGTAGACTTCCAGCACAGTATGGTAGCAGTGCATTTTAGCAACGGAAATATACCAATGGAATTATAGATCAAAAGAGAACTTACATGAAACAGTAGCTGATGACATTGGTGATTCAACGAGTCCATGAAATTTTAAATAAAATGTGTATTAGTTGTGGTTTTGACTATTAAAACAGCGAAAACATTGCTTTCATAAAGTCATCGCAAGATGCGTCGCAAGGTAAAATTATTAATTGCAGTCGCTGCTGGAGATATACTTTCAGGTATTGATGCATCTTCCCGATAGTCCTGACCATTCCTCTTCGATCTATCACGTGGTTTATCCACTCAAAGGTACATCGGGAGGCTACCGATTTGCTGCGGTCCAAGAAATAAGCGAAATACTGGTGCGATACTCGTTTCTCAACCGCAACATTTTATGGGGGCTCGAAGAAACTTTTACAACAATTTAATAAGTGCGTTGAAAAATTATACTCTTGCAAGATCGATATTATTACTATAATAAATTTTGTAACTACATTGTCTTAATATCAGCGACTCCACTGGCCTCCTAGATCTAAATTTGTTCTGTTCTTGGCCCTGAAACGTAATGAGTAAAAGCGATTCACGGTTATTACTTGCTCCGAAATAAACGTTATCGTTTGGGAAGATACAAACATCAGCTTTCCCGGTTTGCTCAGAAGAAATTTTTGTTTATGTACCCAGTTGAAATATTTATAATTCGAAACAGGCAATCATGTTGTGGCTGATTTAAGCTTTATTCCTACAGTCAGGATGAAGGACAAACTAGAGTGCTCTCTCTTAATGTGATGAATCTTTCATTAAATTAATTCTCAACGAGCACACGAAATTAGTTTGAATTGACAAGTAGTTGTAGGTTAGTGGTTGACAGTGAGGCCTCGCATTCTGGAGGATTCGTGTTTGATCCTTCGTTCCACCATCCAAACTTCGGAATTTTCAACCTTTCCCAGTATCAATCCAGGGGAATACCGGATTGATACCACCGAAAGGTTTTGATCGAATTCCTATCCAATCCTTGTTCCCAATCTTATTCCGAGCTACACCTACCGCGATATTTGAAACACCCCAGAAAGAAAGTATAAACATTAGTGAAGCTACTCGCGTTAGGTAACTGCAAGTCATCACTGAATAGAGAAAATTTCATAAAATTCAGTTATATCACTGTCGTTAATTGTAGTAAGTCAAATATTACCACTGAATGACACATTAAACCAAAACAGATCAACAGATTTAAACTGTTAGGTCGGGAGTGATCGAAAGACATGGAGTGGGTGGAAAAAGTGTAGGGTGAGTAAAAGGTGGATATTGATGATAGGGCGCGGATGGATATTGGTAGAAGAATTAAGAGTACCACATGGAAGGGAAGAGCCGACCATAATCATAAAGAGTCACTTGATTTCAGGTATAAGGAAATAGGAGAGTTTTTGTGTAGATTAGCTTATCAGAAACTGGAATAAATTTGTTAGAAATATTCTGAACAGTTTTTCTGAAACAACAAAAAAATTTAAACTAAACATACGTGAAATTCAAAGTAGTTTGTTGGGAAATTTCCATCGGATCACATACCCGATTGCACTTAAATCACGAACTCGTTCAATTTGAACTCGAAAATTGATACTTATTTAGCGTTTAATGGTACATGACACTAACTGAAACTCATAAAATGGAACTCTGACAACAATTATAATGTAACTAGCCTCGTACCCGCGACTTCGTACGCGTGGATTAAGAATTTTTTTTTCCAGAATTAAATATAGTAAGTTGTTGGTAACGAAGGATTAGTCCCAAACAATATCGAGTCGGTATAATATGACAGGAAAGCTATCGCTATATCATTCTACCATCGAACCTGCCTCTTGAAGAGAATTAATTTCCAACATATTTCTGTCACTATTCGATAAGATCTCAAAATTTCGTGACTACAACTGTTAATCATACTGGGAAAAATATCCTGTGCCGTTCATACACATTTCCTTATAAAATTACATCACAACGATATAGCCATTTAGTCGTCAAAACGTAACAAAAAGACAGAGACTTACATCCCTAATTATAATAATATTACTGTGGTTCACACTTACACACTGACTGCGAACAAAACCTGAGGGATCATTATAACGTAAAAGAGTATACATCTACAACATTGCAAGAATACCTACGATTTGCCTCGCATTGCACCCCTAACTTTCTAATATCTACGGTTTAACATTCAATCCGAATAACCTACGACCCAGGCCTGACTCTTACGATGAAAAACAATTTTTAAAAATCTTATCCCCGACGGAGATTCGAACCGGAGACCCTGACGCTGGTAAGCCAGCGCTTTAGCCACTCAGCTGCCAGGCCACTACGCGGAATCTCGGTACGGAGTCGTCCACATCTAAAGTGTCTGTCTACCGCCATATTTCGAAGTTATGAGACAAATGTGTTATTTATACAGATAATTTTTCAACCAAATGTAGACTATTTTTCTCCTTGTTTCAAAGGATAAGTGTGCAAAGTTTCATCGAGAACGGATAAAAACTGTGGATTTGTATGAAGAACAAACAAACTAACAAACAAACAAACAAACAAACAAACATACATTCATCTTTATATATAAAGATTATGGAACTCGAAACTACTGAAACTTGACATCGAATTTTCTTGTAGTGTTTTTCGTCAATTTTTATCAATTCGAGTAATTTTCACATTTTTTCTGACTTTAATCAATTTTATCCATTTCTTCACAAAAAGTAGACTATTTTGACAGTTATACACAGTATAAGAGCGTACTCGGTCTGATCACAAATAACGTGCATTTCCTAAGATGGTTGAGATTCAGTGGGTTTAAACAGAACTTTATAAGAAAATTTCACGCTATTGTACTGACAGTATGTAAGTTGTACCTCTTTTTGAAGTCGAAGTACCCCATAACTTGGCTACCTAACATGTAACGCACTGTTCGGGCACGAGAACACTTTTATACTTTCCTGACTTCCATGGAAGGCACGGATTGGGAATCCTGCACAATATGCAACAAGGTTTGTGCGACTTAACCGCAGTCGTGGTCCGTCAAATCTCCCCAACCTCAAGTGTGAAGAGTAGAAGCAGTCCTTCCGGTGCCATATCTAATGTGGTTTCAATTACTACAAACACGTCGAGGAAACTCCAATCCTGGAAGTTTTGATCAAGGATTGCCACGATACCCTGAGGTGTTGACGATGCCCATTCTACTATCCAGCTGTCTATAGGACTCAAAATATTAATACTGGTTTCTTATTGAAAAACTTCTATTCAACGCTGAGGTATTACAGAACTCAAAAGTTATATCGCCTGTAAAGACTTACGTTCTACTTATTATGATCGCCTTGCCCATGCCCAGGCGTATGCGGGATACCACTGTGGATGTCTACTCTTCAATGGCAACGTCTGGGAACTGTGGTAGTCGCTCGTTGCGTTCCCCAGTGGGATAGTATTCGTAAGTGTTGTGGTAAGTGTGTATAATTCTTATAGTGTGTGCGCTCGTAGTAAAGTGTTGTGGATGTGAGATGAAAAAAGCGGGTGAAACTAGGTGCCAGCCCATTCAGGTCTACTCTACCGAAAGACACAAAAGGGCCGCCAGGCTTAAATACCCCATCAGACGGACGAATCACCATCAGCAGTGTTGTCTGCCCTCACTCTATACCTACTGCGGAAAGGTTTGGGGTTCAACCCAGGACATTGACGCACAATTTGGTGATTAGGAATTGTGCACCACCATCTCACCTACCTTGCCAGCCAAACCCCGATGAGGAAAATTTATTCCACTACCGGGATTCGATCCAGCCAACTTCGTATTAGCGCCGGACACTATCACGGTGCCACAACTATCTGAGCCAACGGGGCGTGTAGCTGTTACGTTACAATTCTTATTTTACTCTTCTCAGCTTTGTAAATTGAAACTTAACATTTAAAAAAAAAAATGCGTATGGTACTCCTGTGTGGCGATATTAGTGGACTGCGTGTTCCTTTGTAGTCATGTGGCGGCGTCGCCGGTGCTGCACCCTGACGGCTACATCGTGCTGTTCGCGCGCCTGCTGCCCGACTCTGCAGACCGCTTCGTGCACGCGGACGCCCTGAAGTTCTACTGGATGTGCGAGGACCTGGCGCTACGGGAGCACCCGCAGGCCTCCGGGTTCGTCTTCGTGTTCGACCTGAGCGGCATGTCGCTGGCGCACCTAGCCCGCCTCAACCTGGTCTTCCTCAGGCAGTACCTCGTCTACACGCAGGTACATTCAAACGCTCTCTAGTATCTGGAGGCTATTCGGCATGCCAACGTCGAGGCAGGAATTCATCAATGGCCTTTTCGAAGGAAACGTGGCGCCATTTTCCTGTTATCATTTTGGGAAGCCATAGATAACTAAAATCTGGATAGTCGGACCGAGAATTGAACCCACGTCTTCCTGAGTTCAAAGCTCGACTACTGTATCACAATGTACTGACTAATACTCGACTGAGACGCCCTTAAGAAGTAAGAATTCAAAATATATGAGACGGGGTTACAGCTCAGATGTATCTACAAAAAACGACATCATGACTGTAGTCAAACTGTAAAAGCAACTTTAAATAGTTAATACTGAGATACTGTGGATTAAGACGCATAGATTGACAGGTTTCAGATGTATACGACCTTTGATAGTAAGCTTGCGGTAAGAACTGCCGAGTTCACGTGGTTGTCTAGAGTCTAATCTAGAAGTCCGCATTCGTTCTACTCAAACGTTACTGCTTTAAGTTAAAAGAACCTGCAAATGTCCTACAGAAATTTCATAGGTGGTTGGTATTTGGAAGCCTGAATTAATTAATAATCCCATTTTATCAGAATAACTGAAATGTTATACCAATACAGTAAATCACCTCGTCAGCATATTTTTTAATCTATTATTGGACTAAAAGATAACATTAGATTTGGCAACCAAAGAGGAGACCAATGTATGAGTTACTACTGAACAACTGCCGGACTTCTCAACGAAATAGGGCTGAAAATCAGATAACAGAGAGTTTAATAAATACAGTACTTCGTTAAGGCTGCACTTGGTATATATTGGCAAGTTGCAGTTGTTAGACATGACAATTTCCATGAAAGATCTTTTTCAAAGTAGGAATTAAAGCCAATCAGTTTATTGATTGCCTCAAGACGTTACAAAATCCATGCCAATAAAGGTTCGACTAGGTTTGATCTTTTGCTAAGGACGAATTAAAGTTAGTCAGTTTACTGATTGCCTCAAGACGTTACAAAATCCATGTCAATAAAGGTTCGACTAGGTTTGATCTTTTGCTAAGGACGAATTAAAGTTAGTCAGTTTACTGATTGCCTCAAGACGTTACAAAATCCATGTCAATAAAGGTTCGACTAGGTTTGATCTTTTGCTAAGGACGAATTAAAGTTAGTAAGTTTACTGATTGCCTCAAGACGTTACAAAATCCATGTCAATAAAGGTTCGACTAGGTTTGATCTTTTGCTAAGGACGAATTAAAGTTAGTCAGTTTACTGATTGCCTCAAGACGTTACAAAATCCATGTCAATAAAGGTTCGACTAGGTTTGATCTTTTGCTAAGGACGAATTAAAGTTAGTCAGTTTACTGATTGCCTCAAGACGTTACAAAATCCATGTCAATAAAGGTTCGACTAGGTTTGATCTTTTGCTAAGGACGAATTAAAGTTAGTCAGTTTACTGATTGCCTCAAGACGTTACAAAATCCATGTCAACAAAGGTTCAACTAGGTTTACTACCAACTAATCGTAAACAAAAGCTAAGCCTAGCTGAGCTTCGTATTCAATTCGAAAATTGGATGAACACTCCTGAAGGCGGTGTACTTATGCTGGTTACGAGGTAGGGCTGTCAATCCCTTTCCTCTCTGCCTAACCCAGTAATCCTACGAGTAAAGGGCACCTACAGTTTATCATGGAATTTGAACTACAAAGCTTTTATGGCGTACGTCACATCACGACGCCAGCTGTGCCAGGGGTAAAGGTCAGGTTAATGGCCGATGCAAATCCTCACCGACTTGGGATTAGAACCGGTAATTTTTCGATCTCCAGTCAGACGTCTTAACCACTAAGCCACAAGGCCGTTTAATCTTAAATACATCATGCAAAAAATTATTTAAAGAGTAGATTCACTCCAACTACTCTCATCGTTACAACGGAAAGCTTCAGTAGGCCCTACCACCGACGTAGGCAGTGTGTATATGTTAGACTCAAAGAGTGAAAAAAATGACCTCAACGCGTTCTGGTTTCTTGAAAACTGACTCATTCGCGTTATGTCATTAAAAAAAAAACAAAAAAAAAACGCCAAAACGCGTTGTTTTTTCAGTCAATGTTTTCGTTCTTTGAGCCTAAAATATACATAAAAGCAAGCATACATATAAGTTCCATCCATGCACGGATCATAACAACACAGAGCAATACATTTTCTATAAGTTTAATTTTTTGGTATATTTACCAAACAGAATAAGTTAAACACAACAGAAAGCTATAACATTTAATATCCCGCACCTAAAACGGTTCTGAGTTAAATTTATTTCATCACATAAATTTTTGTTTTCGTTGTTGGAAACTAAATTGGACTCGAGAATCAAAAACGTTCGGTGTGATTTATTGCAAACGGAGCAAACCAATTGTAATTACTAATTAATACGTAGTAAATTGCTTAAAAATTGTGTACTTCTGTTGTCAATTCGTAGTCATATGATAAATTCAGATGAGTCTAATACGTAGGTAATTGAGTAAATAGTTATTAAAATGTAATTACTATTATTTTTGATTAAAAAAGAAATCTTCAACAGTAAATACTTTTGTTTCTATGGACGACTAGACCTATAGTTGAAAGCATTTGAAAAGCGTGTTACGCATTCTGCTGTTGCATGTGGGTAAACATTCTTCGCCATTCCTTTTTTCTCACTATGGTTTACTACACATGCTAATTTTAATAAGTTAATAAATAATATCCAGTTTTGAGGATTTTTTCAGCCAGATTTTATGACTCTTCTGTAAAACTAAAGATGAAACACTACTTGGCACTCGAATCGTAACCCTCCCAGCTCTACTCTTCCGTGAGCAGCTGGATTCATGTGCACAAATGACGCTCTTGTTTGTCACGCCTGCCTCAGACTGTGATGTAACGCCCCCACTTTCCGCTGGCTCCCGAGGGAAATACTCCTCCGTGTGTATGATAAACGCTTCCTCTTTACCATCTTTCACTCTGCCAGGCCATCCCTTGATTCCTGGTGACTACGGGAGTACGACGTCTCAGTTTTCAGATTTTATTACGCTTGTACGTTTCTAGTCGCATATTCTGTCTAGTGTTTAATGGGTGACTACGAGGTATATCTATATATATAAAGATGAATCTATGTATGTATGTTTGTTTGTTTGTTTCTTTGTTCTTCATACAAATCCACAGTTTTCATCCGATCTCGGTGAAACTTTGCACACTTATCCTTTGGAACAAGGATAAAAATACTGTCTACATTTGCTTGAAAAATTATCTGTTTAAATAATACATGTTGTCTTATAATTTCTAAAAATTACTGAACGGCGATAGACAGACGCGTTGAATGTCTAGGTCTCTGTATTGCTTTTCGATACAGCGGTCGGGTAGCTCACTAGTTAAAACGCTTACTTAACTGATGTTTGGATCGTGCTTTCGGGTTCAAATCTTCATGGAAGTTAAGATTTTTAAAAATTGTTTTTGATCGTAAGTGGCCGTCGATTATTCGGATTGAATGTTAAACTGTACATATCATAAATTTAGGGTGAAATGCGAGGCAAATCGTACGTAGTTTTGCAAAGCTGTAGGTGTACACATTTTACGTTATATTGATCCCTCAGTCAGTTTGTGAGTGATCTGCAGTAATAATACTATAAATGCGGAAGTAAGTCTCTGTCTTTTTGTTACGTTTTGACGACTAAATACGGATACGGATATTGACAAGAAAATCTGTAGGGAGGGCACAGGACATTTTTTTCCGGTATGATTAACTGTTGTTGTCACGAAATTTTGAGAACTTATCGAATGGTGACAGAGAGACGGATGTGTGTGTTAGCCTGTAATGTTACGTCGGCTGCTCAAGATGTGCCTCTTGCGAATTATGTTAGTGTATAATTTGTTAATAAATTTCATTTAGATGTCAACTTTCTCTGTCCTATTACGTTTTGTCTACTTAAATGTTTCTGGCACCAGTTTATTTTGCCTTCTTTTTTGACATGCCCTGCGGGCGTAAACTGCCCTATGTTGAAGCTCTAGAACAGCACGAGCAGCTAAAGTTATTAGAACCCAGGAATTGGATGCTCATTCTGAAGAAAGAAGAAAAAGCCAAGCTGAAATAAAGCTGCCCTTAGTTAACACCCCCCCCCCTTTTCCCACATCCCCTCACCTTCGTTTGTTTTTCTCTTTTTAAATATGTTGGAAATTGATTCTCTTCAAGAGACAGGTTTGACGGTAGAATGATATAGTGATGGCTTTCCTGTCGTATTATGCCGTCTCGGTGTTGTTTGAGACTAATCCTTCGCTGCCAACGACTTTTTATTTTCAATTCTGGCAAAGAAATTCTTAATCCACGCGTACGAATTCGCGGGTATCAGCTAGTACATGTCTGAAACATAAAATTTATATGAATATTATTTTAAAGTTGTTATTATATATCGCTCGCAATATTACAATTAAATTAATCATTTATTCGCTGCGCAAGCTTGTGTTTATGTGCATTAAATTGATCGTCGTCAAGAATCACAGCACGTGTGTGTGTGTGTGTGTTTGCGCTTCATTCCGAATTAAGTGCAACTTCAAATTTAAGTGTCTGTAGGTCTCTTGATGCAGCTAGTATATTTCGGAAAAAATAATGGAACTCAATTTTGAAGGAAACATCCTTCAGAGCTATTGATTTTAGCTTTAATTTAAGAGTGACAGAAGGAAACATACAGAATTCCATCTCCCGATGTTAGCGAACATTTGATAAACCCACTCCAGCGTTATCGCAGAAAACCAAAGGGTAACGCATCAAGGGTTAGGAATTGGTATCTGACATTTTACTGTCTTTAAATGTTACGTATTGTCTCTTTCTCTACTATGTAGTCTAATCAAACCAATTTATTACTAATTATTTTTATTACGATTAGTTGTGGATCGTTTACTTTTTCAGAAAAAAACATTACAAAATCTTTAAGACAGTACCAAGCAACTCATTATTACTCCCATACAAACTGTTAGTTTAAGTCGTTGCAACAACTTTATGTTACCCGTCGTCTGTCACGGTGTTGAAGGGTTCCATCGGTGGTGGTGAAAGAAATTTTCACCAGGGCTTAGCCAGCTGGCTGAACGTCGTGGGTGAGTGAAAATGGTCTGGCTTGGCATTGGGTAGGAAGCGTGGTTAATTTCGCAATTAAGCCATCCAGATTTCGGTTTTCCACGGTTCCTGGAAATCAGTCCACGTGAATGGCTCCTACAAAAGGCCATGATTGAATTTCTTGCAGTTCATACCCCCACCGATCATCATTCTCACCGAACTGCCAGATGGAATCAAGATTGATCAGCTGGGTAGGAGAGGTGGCTGTGTACAAACGTAACTGAATAAATCCCAAACCGCTCTGCAGTGTGAAAACACACGACACTTTTGCTGTGACGAGTTCGCCGGATCTTGGTGTTAAAATTATAGGCCCCATTGGAGTCTTTCTGAAGAGAGAGTGTGTATGGGAAAGCACCGGGTTTCATTTTCATCTATATAGCAAAAATACATAAATCACCACAGTCATCTACACACGCACAACATACAAAATAAATTAACTGGCCGTCCTACATCTGCAACCATATGTAATGTGACTGCTAAAGGACCACCAAACCATCCGTTCGGTTTGAAGACCGTGGTGGTATATATTACAAGAGGTCTGAAGTGAAAGATCAGAATCGATACGAGCACACAAACCAAAACTGAACGACATTTAGTTAGGAAACACATTCGAAATTAATATCTTGTCACATTCCATGCCTATAAATACAGACACGTACAGTAATTTTTCAAGAAGCCGGCGATAACTGCTTATGAAATCCGCAGTAATTATGACAGAGAAGATTGCAAGAAGTTTCGACTCTACGTCAATCAGTATTTCCTCCTCCCCAAAAATGTACTTACAATTCTAAATACGGGTGATATTCCCGATGCCACCACTTAATTTTCGTTCGCTTAAAAATCCCATTAAGATAAAATATACATTATCTCACTTTTGGGTTACAAATTCAAAGGCTTAATTTAATCTTCCGGGAAGGTACGGCAGCAATTAATAATTAAACAACACAAATCCAACTTGCTATTAATGTCAGTGGCATCTGTAATGCTTTGTACATTTCTGTATTGAGTATGAAGTATGCCATCCGGTCACCCATTTCGTGGATCACATAGATGCTACATACAAATACGGTAAAGAAACGTAATACACTGTGAAAGTTGAAAATAAGCTCAAAAAAATAAAAATAAAAAAGCTTAACTCTGTCAGTTGGCTCGAAATATCAGAAGAACTTACAGATATGAACAAAAATATCTGTTCAATTTTCAAATCACCCTTCCATGATTTCAATTTTTGATTTAACAGCATTTTATTTTAACCAACTGATCACAAGAAATTGGTTTATTCTAATAAAATCTTAACCAATGGGAAAGATAGATGATAAAAAGTAATAAATGTAGAAATAAAATTGCTACACTTAATGAAACATGTAAAAAAAATCTCAATCAAATTTTATAAGTGCAGTGTCGGAATAAAGCCGATAAGCCCAG
This sequence comes from Vandiemenella viatica, assembly GCA_031002005.1. Taxonomy (NCBI): domain Eukaryota; kingdom Metazoa; phylum Arthropoda; class Insecta; order Orthoptera; family Morabidae; genus Vandiemenella; species Vandiemenella viatica. The sequence continues at coordinate 150,409,981 of JARYHS010009186.1, forward strand.
TAGTGTCAGAGAGCTGTACACTTGCTTCTTTTGTTATCCTCTTGTCACCATTATAAGAGCACAGGCCTCCTTAAGAGATAAGAGTGCTTAATAATCTCTAAACTAAAAGCAAGTGTAATTAATTATTGTTTCAGGATGCGCTGCCTTCAAAGGTAATTGGTAACCATATGGTTAATGTCGTCCCTGCCACGGAGACGCTGATTAATATTATGAAGCCCATAATGAAGAAGGATCTCTCAGACAAGGTAAGCTGCGGGATAACTTTGTAGTCAGCTAAGAGGCCTTTTGTGTCCGAATATAGAGCACGCCTTTTCTTCAGTCACTTCTCACCAGGCTGTTGAAAGCGCGGTTCCTTTTCCCGTTTCTATGCATTTCATATTCAAGTCCTGTAATTATGACTTGAAAAACTCACTCCGTCTTATCATAAAGTTCATTATAAAATCCCTGTGTGTTGCTCTTCTTTTTTTGTCTTACTTGTTGTCATTCATAAAACAAATAAATAGTTTTATTGATGCAAATACACAATTGTTTTGAGTGACATTGAGATGGTACAGTGTTTTTAGAACTACAATTATTTCTGATTTATTTAACATGAATTATGAAGTAATGTTTGGGTCTTCCAAGCAACAATTTATAAGATTAAGATTACAGTTAAAGTTAGTTAATAGTAGAGAATTGTTATGTTTGCTTTTCAGTAAGTTTTAGGATTGTCAGTGTTTTAGTAGGAAGCTACTTTATGGTTTACTGACTCTTTCCTAAACATTTGATTGTATAAGACTATTCGCGTACCATGAGGAAAACGTTAACCCTACCTGGCTCATTTTGAACACGTAACAAAGTGTTAACTGACTTCAGATTCATTCAAGGATTATGCTGCTACCACGAAATACATTTCGAATCAAATCCATATTTGCTGTGGTTTTCGTATACCATTGAAGAAGGAAGTCTAAAGTAGATGAAAGTATCAATTTTATTTTTAATTACTTGTGGTCGTCAATTCATGTTAAGACAACCGAAAATTCATATCAAGAAAGTTACTGGAATGTCACTGCAAGATAGAGGGTGGTTGATGAGAATTCTGCACGTAAATAAGGCATTCATTGGCGGAAAGGTATGTATATTGGCACGAGAATTGGGAGTGTGTGTGGAAGGTAAGAGAGAACAGTAAAGTACCTCTTGATTTTAGTCATATGGAAATGGACAGTTTCCACTTGAAGGTTAATTAGTCAAAAACAACAGTTAATTATCGAGAGAGATTCTAAACAATTTATCTCAAAACAGTGAAATAATTTAAGTAGAAATTGTTGTAATTCAAAGCTAAGTGTATACGTAAATAGCTACCATGTAATATTCTCTATCGCAATCATTAATTTGTAATTTCTTCAACAATGAGTACAGAATGAATATTAGTAATTTTTCTTTATACTTCACACATGACGCTATATTTTAAATACGCAATCAATGTAAGATTTTTGATTGATTAACATACATGCATTATCTAATTAAAATACGTTTTATTTACAAATTTGTACAACTTGAGAGAAAAAAAGCCTCTTGGAGATGAATACAGTGTGCATATATACATGTAAGTTTTGATAAGTCGAGTATTGCAGTTAACAGAATGAAATTTATATTTTGTTGAACGCTAATGAAGGATCTCAACCACTCTGCAATGTAATCTGAAGGAAAAAATGTCGCTGGCTGCTTGAAGCTCTACGCGTATCAGTGTACGGCGTCTTTCGGAAAGACGATGCTCGTTAAATACACTCATTGTGTAAACGTAATTAGAGTCAGATTCACGACTTAATTACCCACTCTCGGCTGCCACAAATAAGCTCATTAAAACCCACAGTGAAGTTGGTGCTGCGGTGGCTCTCCTGTTTCCCTGCTGCGATATCCAGGTCACCACACCTCCTAGTGTTTACACGTTTCCAGTACAACTATTTCAAAGTTCCTGACTCTCGAATTTGTTGGAAATTTTTTGATGTAAAATTCGAATACTTTACAAGCAGGTATTTCGAGTGTCTTATTACCGTTGAAGCCACTGTTAATTAAAGCTAAGTGAACCGGGAGAGAAGAAAACATAAAGTGCATATGTAGTGATGTGTCACAGTTGAATAACTGATTTCGTATTAACGACAGCGAAGTGTTCAAAGTAAAGACGAAGCAGTTTTTCGTTGTTGTTTTAATACTTATTGCTTTCCGGAAGGGTGGGAATTTTATCTTCTATCTTGGCCGCAAAATTAACAAATAAGTAAAAATGCGTTCAAAAGTAAGAATTACAAAGATTATTTTGCTTAGGTATAATGAACATATTGCCTCATGAACATGCCGTAATTTCAACAATAATGCGATAGGAATAGTGACGACATAAATTTAATGTTATTTTTAATCTATTTACCTTATAAAGAAACATACCAGTGTATAAAATAATTTTCAGTCAGTATACATAGGCGCCTTGTTGCTTGGAAATAATTACAGGGACATTTGAGGGCCTTATAGGGTTGCTAGTTTATGGAAAAACTCGCATGGTTTTTTCTTTAATATCACTCACTTTTTCTCCCTACAGTCAGAAAACATCTTTAACATCAGTAAATACACAGCGTTAAAGTGTAAATAAGACTATTTACAATTGCTAAATAACGTTAGTTTGGTTCTCTACAGTTGATTATGTACTAAAGTTTAAGTATTTCCCACTCAAAAGTGCGTCGGCAGTGGGTAGTTGGAGAACCAACCTGGCGAAACCATGGGCTTGTTTAGGTTCCACTTGACAGTATCCCTGTCGCAACTCACTATGAATTGGATAGGTGTGACTGAAATTATAGCCACAACGCCAGCGCAAATTTTCAAACCATTACAGGTCAAATTATGGAAATCATGACATTATGTCATTGGCTTCCAACCCATGTGGGGATGACTTCTTGCAGAACTGATCAATTTAAGTGGCCGTCGGGAGATGGTCATACAGAAAAGACCGCACCAACGAAACAAGATAAGCTATAATTTTTTATTTATTAGTTTTTCTAGTGGATATTAAACTTTTTAATCACCACGGCTATATCGATGACGGGTTAAACAGCCTCGAACAGCATACAGGACGCCGGAAGGCGGGTGTGGGGGGGAGGAGGGAGGGAGGAGGCAGGACTCAAATCTGCTCCCATTGTATCTCCCCAGCCCTGTGTGGTTGCGCTGTAACACGCCCATCCACTCTGGCGCGTAATTGGTCTGTGTCGTCAAAAAATTCATAATCTACTGCTTCTTTGAACCTGATTGTTTACACCATAACACTTTTACTTTCACATCATTAATTCCAGCACAAGTGCAATATATATACTCCTACAACTCCCCTTTTTAACTAATGCTTTTCTTTCAATCTTCTGTTAATCGTGAATACTATATATATTACCAACAATTTACCTTTTAGGTATTCTAAGCCTGACTTTAAATATTTTGTTCTTTTTGGAATAGTCAGTCATTTTACAAAATACACAAACGCGGTAAATTTATCCTTGTTTCTCTGCATCAGCGATAAAGTTGAAAATTGCAACGCTCGTATCGACCTGGATTTCCCCGAAACGAATTTGGTGTTCACCCTACATATTGGCTTACTTCCTTCACAATCCTACGGATACCATCCTAGATAACATCTCTTCCCACTGTTATGTAACTGATAGTGCGGTAGTTAACACTTTTCGTAACTTCTTATTACCAGTTTTAATTTTTTATTCTGCTAGGAAACAAATAGTCTGAAGAAATATCCCATTCACCTACTGCGTTGTTGCCAGTATGCTTCCTGTAAAAGGCCATTGCTGAATTCCTTCCCGTTCCTTGTCTCCAGTCCCATCCCGCCTCTAATGACCTCGACGTCAACGATTCGTGAAGCCATAAGAAAAAAAAAAAAAAAAAAAAAAAAAATATTTCAACGATCTGTCTAGTAATATCCTTGGAACTAGATATTTCTTTTAAACTAGATTACCTATCTGAAAACACTTTTAAATAGGTTTCTTAAATTACATTGGAGTGTGGTATTGAAAGTTGTAAAAAGTTTTCAACTTTGACTGTAGATAATTTTTTTACTTTGTAACATGTTTTAATGACAAATAAATTACCGGAAAGTCTTATGAAAAGTATGTTAATGGTAGACAGTTATAATATTTATAATGTCGCGACATTTCACGGTTTTTATCTGGTTCGTGAAATTGATTCCAATGATAATGGGCTACAAGGTTCAGTACACCCTTATAAATGATACAAAGAGGGGAATTAGGTTTCTTCAAATGTTTTTACCGACACTTTGTGTTCACAGCTCTTCGTACACTCTAAAGACATGGAAGAATTCTACAAGCATGTACCGAAGTCATTGCTTCCGAAAGATTACGGCGGTGAACTTGATTCGCTGCAACTATATCACAGTAAGTAATATGACGTCTGTAGAATTAATAATTCAAGTATGAGACAGCTGTACAATGTTCTCAACAAAAAAGTAATAGGTCAAAAGTTTTCCTTTTTATACGCTTACTAATCCAAGGTAAATATAATACTTATTCACATAAAGCTCATTAATGATTTATTATGAGACTTACACTAGGTGTTTGTTAGAAAAGCTAAATAAATATATATATATATATATATAATTTCAAGAACGCAGCAACAGGTGATTCTGATTATTATATAGAATAACTGTTAAAAGTAATATAACATGATTGTCTAAATAGTTTTCATAAACTGTAGATGTCAGAAAAATAGTCTGCAGTGTCAGAATTTTAACTACGCTTATACCACGGAGACTGTTCCAGATTTCTTGAAACATTTTGCGTAATGGTTCTTTAGTACTAACTGACTTTTTTCTGGCATGTAATGACATACATGTTCTGTGCCATTACTAACTCCACATTTTAGGATTGTCACCAGTCCAACAGTTGAACCCATATTTAGACGAATTTTGTTTTCAGCGAATAAAACTGGAAGCTATATTTTTAAAAAAAAAAAAAAAAAAAAAATCGAATGACACTGTTGACCCATCACATTCCGACGTTTTTTAAACTTATATCATTTCTAACTGGTGTCAGATTTATTCAGTTATAAATTTATTTCTATGATCATAATCAGGTTTGTCACACAGTATAATAATAATACTAATAATAACCAGACGAAGGCTGGAGGAGACAACACAAAACGAAGGAAGGAATGTGAAATTATAACGAAAAGATAAAGTATAAAAGTGGAAATTACTTAAGTCTGTAGCTTATTTCTCAAAACATTCAGCCCGTTAAAAAAATATATAGTTACTGAGCAGAATTCTTATAATAGACCTACACAGTAAAGAAAAACAGAGCCCTTGAATTAAAATAGAAAGCGAATGGGCTGAGTGGTAAGTCGTGCGACAAATGAACACGGTGCGCGGGCCTTTTTTATTTTTGGAAGGTGGGCCGTATAGGGCTGGAGGGGAGGGGGCAAGTGGCGCATCTCGCGCTCCGGGAACCGTGAATACGCGCACGCACAGGCTCTGCGCTGCTGGGCTGTCGTCCTTTCAGGGGCTGTGGGCTTTCAGCGGGCCATTGTCGCTACGGGGAAGCATGCGACGTTGTCACGTCGAATTATTGCCAGCGGTAAATGTGCGTCAAGGGGCATGCAGCATACGTAGTGCGTTCTTTAAAACAAAATTCTGAGACTGCAACAAAAAATCAAAAAACTTCTGCTATCTATCCATTCTAACCTTAACATTTTAACTGAATAGTCATATTACTTTCTGTTTTAATGCTGCTAAGTAGTGAAATGTAATATTCGGATAAAAACTTCTGACGTGTTTAAAAAAAACGAAATTTTATTTTTGTTTACCATTACATTGTATCCATGGCCAGTGGACTATGCATTTCTGGATGGTGGAGTAAGTTTTTATGTGAATGCTGGTGGTCTTCCGTATCATTGTTGCATCACGACAGACATACTACAAGGCTTGTATAATTGCCAACAAGAATCTGTTTTTGTTGTATGATATCTTTGATCTCTTGGTAATGTCACTTTCCTCTGTGTTGTTATAAGGGGTCATTTGCAACATCAAACAAAAAGCAGATTCACTTGAAAAATTTGCAGGTGTAATCAATTAATCAGACAACTGTACTTGATACAAAGTTGAAAATATGTCCACGATTAACAGGTAGTTGTACGAAATAAAAATAAATCATTCACATTTCTAATAAACATAAAACGAGTGCAGAATAAAAGAGGAAGAAGTTTTATCTCAAGAATAAATAGTTAGAACTCATCTAATTAAAAATATTAATTTAATTAATAAAATATGCATTTAAAGCTCATAAATTCACTATATATGCACTATATGGTGGATATAACAGCAATGAATTAAAGTCCTTTGTTGTATACATTCTTTGATCGATGGGTGACGGCATCACATTGTATGAAAAATGGAACAAGTTTTCGTTATGATTTTTCCCTTGATTAATTTCATTTTTTTAAAAATACACGAGCCACGAAGTTAGTGTATGAAATGAAATCAGATAAGGACAGTTTATAAAAAAAAAATAGTACGAATCATTTCAAAATAAAGTTAATCACCGGTTTTAAAAACATGTTTTTCAAATTGTAGGCCTATTTTCAACGCATCTACCAAAATTATAGTGGGTCTATAAAAATTTTTAAATATTTTAATTTTCACTATGTGATCATTATCGGGTTTATGAATTCACACGCTGTTGTCCCAGAAACAATTACAAGCTGGAACAACAAATTTGTTACGATTAGTCATTTACTTATTTCTCTAAAACCGCGAACTCCAAATGATTGGTACGGTTTCATGAAGATTTTATGAGCCTAAATATCACTACAAATCTTTTTTGTATTTTTTAACAAACGTCGCACAAATTATGCGATAAAAATAAATTTTTCAAACATTCTGAGAGTTGGCGGATTACTAAATTTCATTTATTACCAATTATTAGATGGTTCGTGGTTTTAATTACTATGTGAAATAACTAGTCCACGATCCAGTGTCAAATTTCATAAGCACATCGTACTTCATAGATACTTGACACATGTAAACAAACGACTCCTGCGATTAAATTCACCACTTCTTACAAAGACTATACGGTGTTCATAAACTAGTCGAAAAACTAAACTGAACTGTCCAAGTAAAACTAAAACTGTCTCTGTCTCTGCTGATCGATTTATATAAGTGCCATCGAAAGTTATAGAACACTATAAAGGCTTACAACAGATATTTCTCGTCCATTAACAATACTTAAACAATTAAAAACACATTAAAAACAAATAGAATTAATACATAATCATTTAAAATCATTACAAAATGCTTAGAAATGAAAATTAAAGATTCTTAAACACAAAATTATCCACATAAATCATTTTAAACTGTAGTAAATCATCCTTTAAAAATCGTAGCTTACCTTAATACTTACAATTACAAACATTTTAGTAATTCTCTTGCATAGTTCTGTCCCTAAACATATTAAATGGTATTTCCATAATTTCTTTTCACAAAACAAAATCCATTTACACTGATGTACAAAAAAATACAAGACAAATATACAAAAACATTTTCAATCACATTCTAGCTTGCTAAAAATGCTTCATAAAATACAATTTCAGTGAAAGTTTAGGTTTGAGGGCTGTTACACAATAACATGGTGTACAGTAAATTTTTCCGTTAGCTCCATCCTGCTAACTAAACCCTCTATAATTATAATTATTTTTATTATTATTATTACGTTATTATCATGTTAAAGTAGTGATGAATTATATTTCTGAGCTAAAGGGTTCGAGAGAGTGAAAGGCAGACAGATAGACAAATTAGTGAATGCGTAATGGTTCCGGCATTCATTCAGAAGGTACGAAACACTAAAATACGCATTCGTCTCATTAGGATAGTTAACCAGTAACAAGGTTTGTTTCGTTTCTCAATTGCACATACTTGAATTAAAAGAATACGTGGTTTTGCAACCAGAGAATACATAATGCATTGGAAATACAACATAAAGAAACACCCACGCTTGAAGCTGCCCTAAATCGAAAACCGCCACCCACGACCAGGTGAATGCAACAGAGCATCACAGTCCTCAAGGGAAAACTTGACGGCGCAACAAATAATTTTGTTGAGTAATGTAATGTTCTTTGATAACTAACCGAGTAAACATGTTGTTTTCACACTGACTTTCGTTGATCAAACGTTTCTTCGCCATACTGAAGTGAATGCTGACCAGGTAGAAAGACGAGAAGTTTATAGTGAGTGACTGGATTAAATGGCAACGGCTGGACGCTTGAGCATCTTAACACCTTCACATATCAAGTGTCACTACCACAATGAAGGTGTATACTTCAAGCAATACCAGTAGCAACCTCAGTTGCCTCTAACGCGCCGTGGTGTGTACAATTGGAACGCTGACGTCGCACAGCCTCAGTAATTAGCATACAGGCTGCACTAAGTTGGTAAGCCTAATCCAGATTAACAAGATTGAACGCGAAGTGGGCATCAACACCTTCAGTGAAAACACTGTACTGTAAGCTTGCATCTTAGTGGATTTAAAGTCGAAGACCTGACCCATATCTCTCCTTCTGTCTCAGTCGAACTTATTGGTCATGTGAAGCTCCGTTCCTTGTGGTAAACGCAATTTTTCCCGCATTCGCAAGGAATACCATAAAATCGCGGTGCATGAAGAACAAGATATTCCTATGAGAAGCTGTAACTTTACAGTTTCGATGATTAAAAAATATACCCTACTTAAGTGCACGAAACTAATGTAAACATGTTGCTGAAATGAAATAATCACTTATTTTTAATTATTCCTTTTAACATTTAAATAATATAGTTAATGATCAAGTAATTCTTTTTTACACATTTCTAACTGTTTCTCTAATCATTTTCACATTTTACTCACGCTTCTGTCCGATTCATATTACCAAACATCTCTGCAACTGAACTTCAAAGAGTCATGGTCTGCTGAGTCGGTGCTGCCAACATTATCCTCTGGTTTCAAACATCTGTGATACAAGAATTAGTCACGTTTAATTTAAGTAAAAGGTGTTTCCTTCTAAAGTGCAGATTGTTTTGGTGGTGGTAGAAACATGGTCTCAACATGCCCGATACGTTCGTCTGGGACAGATAGAGAAATATGTAGCTAAGATGTCGACGGAGGGTGTGACAATATCACTATATATTATAATATTACAATGTTGCGATTATTATTGTTATTATTTTATTTCTTTAATTAATTGTGGTTAAAAATGCGTTTACGAATTATTGTATTGATGTAAGTAAATTAATTTGTGTGTAGTAGGATTTCCACAACCCGTATTATGAATAGTCTAAGTGGTAGCGATAAGACTGTAAGAATCTTTGGCTGGTAACGGCTGGGTAGAAAGTCGCGTTCCGGCATTGTAGCTAGACGCATATGAGAGACGGAAAGTCTATATAAAATGGAGAGTTTGAAAGTTGAATTTTTGTGTTGGTAGTTAATGAAATTAATTAAATGTTAAATTTGCTAACAGGTTCACTGCGAAATAAACTGAGTGGTCGTTCTTTTGGAACAGTGACTTTCATTTCGTTAGACAATAGCATCCATCATTTCGATGGATCTAAATTAATTGATATCGTTTTTTTAATTTAAATTCAATATGAGCAGCAGCTAAAATATGTTTGTGAATGCGGGCCTTTTCGTCCATGACACGATGCATTTCCTACAGTACTGAAACGTGGTGTAACGGTTAGCGTTCTGGCCTCGCATTCGGGAGGACGGCGGTTCGAATCCCCGTCCGGGCATCCAGAATTGGGTTTCACATGTTATCCCAAATCACTCCAGGCAAATGCCGGGATGTTTCCTTTAAGAAGGCCATGGCCAAATTCCTTCCCATTCCTTGCCCCCCATCCATTCTCGTCTCTAAAGACCTCGCTGTTAAGAGACGTTCAGCAGTTTAAAAAAAAATATTAAAATGTTGGTTGTCGTCACCTAAATAACCACACTAATTAAGGAAAGTTCAGTTTTGGCTCCCTCTTGCAGGATTATGACAACTCATAAGGATTTGATTTCCGGAATATCGTATGAAAATATCCTGTATACTCTGTTAATGGTTCACGGTTCCTTGAAACTGCGTGCACATTCAGACACTGTGCAGCTAAACATCTTATCAACTTGGAAGATTATAAAACAGTAGGTTATTTGTGTGTTGTTTTCAGACGAGACGCTGCAGCGTTTGAAGGAGGAGCGGGAGTGGTTCCTGAGTGAGCAGGCGCTGAGAGTGGACGAGACGAAGCGACCGGGCCGCCCTCTCAATGCCACAGACGTCTTCGGCATGGAGGGTTCCTTCCGCGCGCTCTCCATCGACTAGTCCCAATTCCAGCCACAGGAAAAAACGCACCATACACTTCCAAGCATTTTCGCTCGTTGTTAACTAGTATTACAGGAGACCTATTACGAATTCTATTGCAGCAAACTGTTAACAAACCGTCTGCGTAGAATACCAGAGTACTTTTTCATGTCACATTCAATTATATGTGACTTGTTTCGTGAAGGTTACCTCATGAATTACATCGAAACCACTCCTTATTCACATCTACTTCACTCGTTACATACCCACTAACTTCTTTTTGAATTTCAACTTGAACTCCATTCTTTTGCCAAGCATCAATCATTGGTAACAGAGGACCACATTTATTTTCGTCTAATCCCTCATTTTTATACAGCGCTAACCACAGACGGTAAGTTTCTCTCTGTTTTAAGAGTTCTTTAATTCATTCAGTCCTCACAAACTAGTTATTCTAAACGCCCACAATAATTCCACGTCATAGTCCTATTGCTGTGATTCTATAAAAATGAAAACAATTCAGTAATGGAAATCGTATCAGAATTTGTTGAAAAATTTTTTCTACTTAGTTCAAGTAAGTACTGATTCTTCGAATAAAAATATTGCTAACCAAAATTTTTTTATTTTTGCGGTGTTGTAGGCGTAACCAAGTCAGTATGGCATTAAAAACATTCTTATTTATTCCCGAACTTGGATATATTGGTAAACCGTTTCATGGCATCGCACAAGGAAATAAACATTCTAACATTTTTGCTAAAATGTATGAAGCCTAAATATCAATTGCTTTAAACTTTTACAACAAATATATTTATTACCTAAAAATGTATTTTTCATTTATGCATAAAATTATAAGATCAAGCTGTAGTGTTTACTGAGAATTTAAAAAAAAAAAAAAAAAAAAAAAAAAAAAAAAAAAAAAAAAAAAAAAAAAAAAACATTAAAATTCCTTTAAATAATCTTGTAATTGTAGTATACTAATAGGCCTAAGAAGATCTATTACGATCTTCTTTCAGTTGTAAAAGGACTTAAAAGTTCTACATTGAGCATATAATTTTGTGAATCATACATAAATTCTGATAGGTAGTGCAGGTATTTAGTTGAATTATTTTGTATAATTTGAAACAAATAATATTGAAAACTGCATAATAACAAAACAAGAAAGTAATTTCAACAGTTAATGCAACTTCTAGCCTTCTGGAATTGGCTATTTCCACATTTGAAACGTTATACAATTACCGAACGATTAGTTCTATCCTAGAGTGAATTACAATATTTGAAGCAATAATTAGGCTGCTTCCAGCGTCTAGAAACTTGTTTTGGCTAAGTTGTAAATATTAACACCACTAAAAGTAAAAATAAAATAAATTTGATCTACTTAAGCCATACATCGGAAGATTCATCACCACGTCTAGCAGTCGACAATTATAATAGAACATGGTTTCAAACATAAAAATAATTAATGAATTTCTAATTTTCTTTTGTTAAAAGCTCGCATTTACTAGGTGTTGTGTTGTGATAAATTTAAATTTGATGGATGTGTGAAATCACCTACCGGTTTCACTCTATCTTACTAGTATAAACTAACTGATTGTAAATATATGAATATTAAACAAGCTATCAGAAAATTGATATCGCCGTTGTCCTTCACTTCGGTAACAATAAGGGCAGCATGATAGACTTCCTGTTTACAATAATATACATCTACATCATTTACAAACTTTACTGAGAAACAGAGTACATCATAGAAATGGTACCTTTTGTTCAACCTCAAATTTATATGATGTCGATAATTATATCGAAAGTGTTTGTTTATGTTATTTGCAGTATGATAGGCAATATGCCGTATTTTTTATTCAATACTACATTTATTATGCAACAATATATCGCTGTAATAAACTCAATGTCATATTTAAATTCCAGATATTGATTTCAGAGGATATAAGGTGACAAATTTACAGAGCAGTAAAAACTTCCTACACTCTAAAGACCTCGCTGTTAAGAGACGTTAAGCAGTTTAAAAAAATTATTCTTGACTTTATAAAACTGAAACCTACTTATAATTTAATAATTTTTGGCACATCAGATGTTACATCTGTAAAGAATTGAACTAAATCAAACGAGACTATAATACTTGATGTTAAAGTTTGTCGTAATGTGTTATGAATTGGGAGAAAACGTTTGAAGTTAAGTTCGAGCGATTTTATTAATCCCTCGCAAATAGAACACTTTCAATGAACAACAAATAATGATTTATCGCTAAATGTTGGTTTGGTGCCATCACCGAAAAATCGATGGCCATTCTTCCAGAAAGAACCTACTGAATTTGGCCTAACTGTAGTGTATTCGTGTTCACCAAGGTGCTGTTTTCATCGGTCTTAAGAAAAAATTTGTGATGAAAATTTTGACGGTTTCTGAATGTTGGTGGAAGTTTTTCTGCACGCCGGTACGTAGACTTTGAAGCCAATGCAAAGAATATGCTACATTCTCCTTATATTTACTATCCTCCATTTTGATGAACATTTTATCCAGCTATTTGCAATTTAGAACGTCCATTTTATAGTTATTAAAGGTTTTCTGCAAGAGGAGCGCTTTATTTGTTGGCAGCAGCTGTATAATTAAAGACATAAGTGTTACAAGGAAAAAAAAAACTGATAGTCGTCATTTAGTCAAAGTTCTGTGCGTTGGTTGTTCGAATTTTATGTTTTTAAAACAAATATTCTTGATCTAAAAATGGAAAACACTCTAGCACATTTTATGCATTGTTGTGAAAAACTGCATAAATATTACAGTCAGTTATGTTTCGGGAATTCAATAGAAACAGTCCAGCCATCACTAATACGGGTTAAAATCCTGTACAGTATATTCAGTGGCATGATCAGACTATTAAGAGAGAAATATATACTAATTAAAATATAAACAGAAAACGTATGTCACGTGCTCAGCCAAATAAATGAGAAATAATATTGATTACCAAAGTAAGTCATTGTTGGTATTAATCAAAATATCTTATACAAAATCAAGATGCGAGGAACCGCCAAAATAGACTGTAAACATTCCACCATTCTGTCTGTAAGATTACTGTGAATAAATTTCAGCATTGTCTGTTGGTGACGACGTTACCGACTAACGCAAAAACATGAAATTTCATTAAAATTAAATGTTACTCTCTGTCTGCAGACAATTTTAAGGTTTTTAAAAAGTTTTTGGAAATTTATATTTTTTGGATATAAAATTTCGCTTTCGCCATATAGGGCTGAGGAATAGAACTGCCAGCTGACTATATTAGTAGGCAGTTATGCAAGACGCACATCTGAGGAGTTTCCTTAGTTGCCTGCTCGCAGGCGCTACAAGACGCACCCAGCAGCTTGAAACAGAGCAACGATAAAGCTGCAACCACCGATATACACAAGCCTCAGTCCTCTCCTACATTGCTATTATCTAATTCCAAAAACAAATGTAAATGTTATTCTTCACTCTACACATTATTTATCATAGAATACCGCCTTGCTGTAACATCTCACTCGACGCTATTCCGACGCCTGCAGGGGTCTCTGTCGTCGCTGCCTGCAAAGCTGTTTGTTGATCGAGACCCATCCACTCCCTCGATCCGCGCCGGCCGCAACCGCAACCCGCCATGCATAAATTATTTGGAGCGCTGCGCGTTGGGGATAGAGCGCAGCGGATTACGACAGCCAACATAATTGTTCCATACATTATCGTGGCCACGCACCTGCAGAGGCCGGCTAGTCCGGTTTACACAGGCGGCCGACAGAGGCGCTGATTAACGGAACGCAGTTAGCACGCAACTTCGCACGACGTGTGAACTCCTGTCGTCAAAGGCGAGGATGCAGCGAGGCCGTTGCTAAACGAACTATGAACTTCTGCTGTCAGTTAAGTTTTCTGAAATTCCTACACTGAAGTTAAGTTTCTCCAGTGATAAGAAAACTCCACAGGTAATGATACTAAAAAATAATTATTTTCTGTTTCTTATTGCTTAGCACCTCGTCGAGGTCATGGGGGGGGGGGGGGGGGGGGGGGGGGGGGGGTTTACAGGAAGGAATTTGGCCATGGCATTTTGATGGAATCATTCAGGCATTCGCCATGAATGATTTTGGGAAACTATGGAAAATCGAAATCTGTATGGCCAAATGGAGATTCCAATCAACGCCCTCAAAAAAAAAAACAAAAAAAAAAACAAAAAAAAAAAAAAAAAAAAAAAATCTGTAAATGTTAAATAAATACAACATCCTGTGTCATAAAATAAGAGTAAAAAATCCCATTTTTCATTGCAGGTTGGTATGTTTTTTCTAGATAGTTTCATTGGAAATCTTGAAATTTGTAAAACGTTTATTACAGAGTTTTTGAAGACAAATATTTGCTAGTGTATTATAACTGATAATGAAAAAAATATTGAAAAATATTTTTTATTAAATACGACGTAATAGAGATAAGCAACCAAATGCTACAGAGCCGATGTGGAAAGCAATTTATTTTATCTTAAAAGTCACGGATCCCAGATTAAGTCTCTAATTCTTAACACAGTTGCCATTTGCTGAGCCGACTCAGAAAATCGGGGTTACATCTCATAAAAAGAATATAAGACCAAAAAAATACCACTTACTATAAGTTGGAGATTGTTGGCTTTATATCTAAAATAACTAAACCGAAATAATTTTAAGTAATCTCAGTGATCAATTTTTAATGTCAAAATTTGTCTATTTTGTCTGTTTATGTGGAAAATATTTATTAGAAAAATATAAACCTCAGTATAACAAATTCTAATAGCTCTGTGCACTTTGATCGAGTAAACGTTTGCTTTCAGAAAGATTGATCTATCGAATTTTCATGCAGTTTGTCAGATTCTTCGTGGTTTAATTAAGTATTCCACAATGTATTTCAGTTTAGACTTGCATTTATTTTCAAACAACACGTCAACGATACTGCTTACATGCATTCATACAATCCAGAGATTGCATACAATACTACTAACGCAGTCCTTGGCAGTCGCAAAATGAATCTGTATAAACTACTCCTGTCCTTCTGCTGATTTCTTTATATAGGCTCTATCGAAATTTCTAGAACTCTTCAAAAGCTTCCGCCAGATATTTATCGAACATTAACAATTACTTAAACAAAATTATTCACAGAAATCATCTTAAACTGTAGCAAATTGTCCTTAGGCATCGTAACTTGTATTAATACTTGGAATTACAAACATTTAAGCAATTCCCTTGCACAATTCGGTTCTTAAAAATATTAAATGGTATTTAAATAATTTCTTTTCATAAAATAAAGTCTATATACACAGATTAACAGCTAATTGAAAAACAAACATAAAAGATCATATTCAACCAAACTCTAGTTTCATAAAATGCAATTCCATTTAATTTTTGGTTTGAGGACTGCTACAAGTTGATGTGCAAATTTTTTTCTTAGAGTATCACATATAACATCATGGCTCCCTTCATGACCATTCTTTTCATTCGAAATAACTAATGGATAAAATGTGTCCTGTTAGATCAAGAACATTGGACGTACCAAATGTTGGCGACGAAAGAAACGGAGTATTATACAACATGATGAGGAACAAAATCGAAAATTTCTAGGCAATACAACTGATCTATAGCGGCTACAATATATGAAAGAAGAATGTGAGTAACTTTTCCCGTAACGATTTTCATGGAAGCCTAAGATTATCATCAATTTACATATGAGGACTGTCATGACGTGAACTTTCAATAACCTATATATAAATGCAATCCGTAACTGACAGAACTTCCGAGACAAACATTATAGTGACCCCTTCGGAAGAAATATTTAGAATATTTGTTTCAGATTCTTCATTCTCCGTATCCGTAAGTGTAGGGACTATCTAGTAATGTTACAAAATTTATATTCCAGATTTAGTTTTCGTACTCAACTGTCCTAGCGTGTTTCATTTTCATAATGTGTATTACAGGGTTTTTTTTTACCGTCACTGAGCAGAAGTTTAGTAAATTTTCATTATGTTTGTCGGTGACTTTCATCTAATAGAAAACGTTCCAAATTGAAACTGTGGATAGTTACTGACGAAAATTGAGAATTTTGTTTTCACCGTAACTTGTTTAAAAATGATTCGATTTTAATCAAAATTTTTATGTATACTAGTTTCATATAAAATTTTCTGGTACATCTTTTTGTACTTAATTTTGTTATTGAATCTCTTCTAGTGGAATGTTGCTCTTATGATGGTATAATTATTTTTACGCCACTATGATCACGTTAGCTAAAGAAAATTGTTTTTGACCTTATATTTGTTCTGCTCTCGTCTAATTCCGTGCTCCTACCCCTTTCTCAGTGGTCGTAAATTACGTTCTAGATTGTATTTAAATAAACAGGCGCAAAAATAATTTCCCTCGGGACAATGCATTTCATCACAAGGATTACCATTTTGTCAGGAGGCGCTCCGGGCGACGACTGCCTTTAATACCGCTGGCAGAAACTTTTTCTATAAGAACTCGCCTCCCACGTAAAAGGATACTTCTCGCTAATGTTCTACTTTACCGAAGAATTCAAGTACCATGAGACGCAGCTTATGTCTACATAAGTAATGAGCAGTAAGAGGTGAATATTGAGAAGTAATACCATACCTTTGAACGTAGATGAGAAGGTTGGATTGTAATTAATTGAAAGTAAAGTGTAGGTTTTTTTTTTACTTATTGCTTTACGCCTCGTCGACGGCTAAGGTCATTAGAGGCGGGATCTGACTGGGGACAAGGAACGGGAATGAATTCGGCCATGGCCTTTTTGAGGGAAGCTTCCCAACATTCGCCTGGAGTGATTTGGGGAAACCATGGAAAACCCAAAACTGGATTGGATGCCCGGACAAGGATTCGAACCCGCGTCCTCCCGAATGCGAGACCAGAACGTTAACCGTTCACCCACCAAGTACGTTAAAAAAGTGGAATAAAGAGCAGAATAAATCATTACCATAAAATAATGAAACGATTCAAAAATATGTAATGGCTAAGGAAAATTAGTTTGTTTTTTTTTAAGAAAAAAAAGTGATGAACGAAAGGGAACTTGATCTGATTAGCCTATCAGCTCGGAGTAACTGTATTTTTGTAGACATTTTGCTGTTTCATCTATGCAGAAGAATGTGGGCAAACATTATTTACTTCTCAGAGCTTTAGCATAGTCCTGCGAAATTTAGATGCTGTGCGCAGACTTACTGATATAACGATGTTAGGTTCCAGATACTATTAAACATGTTACAAATTCTCTACATATGAAAAAGGTGCTAAAGATATAAGGTCTGGAGATAACTTCTTTTTCTTCTTTTGTTACGTAGGATTTCATCTACTTTTTGTACCATGTTACACATTTTCTTCTGGTATCAGATATAAACGGACTTCCTCGTACACTGTTCTCTCATATTACATAGACTCGGCTACCCTCTGACACTCTTACCTATGGGGATACATTGTATTAACAAGTTTACTTTATTTGGTAACTAATTTTATTTTTTCATGGTTTCCTCTGGGAAAATACTCTAATGCCTTAACCATAGTTCTAACAACCCTTACTTTCACGCTTCTGTAGTGTGTTATTTCATACAAGATTATGAGGAAGTTTATTACTTCTTTTTAATAATCTTGGTGTGTTAATTGTCAAGCCGGTGACTTATACAGAAATATTATTCAGGAACTCTGTGAGACATTCAACGTATTGTGCTAGTGCAAATATTGACGTGCATTCCAAGTAGACCTAAAATCATTTTATCAGAAATGATATATTATGGAAATAAGATAATACTGAGATAAAGCGGCAACTAGTTTCAGTTCCAATCTCTTCTTTAAAAAACAAATAAGTATGGTGAAATAAAAGCCTTTCAACTGGAACCGAATACAACTTCAGCAACCTACTGTCGAGCACTCTACGCATCTCTGTCTCTACATCAAAGTATTTATACGAAGTGTTTATCTCTAACCACCGAAAAAATCTGGAATGACAGAAACGAACAAGGATGATGATTTAAAAATTCGGTTTTCTGTGTCTTCCCGGAATTACTCCACACGAAAACCGTAATGGATCTTCCCAAAGGCTATGACCGAATTCCTTCGCAGCCCTGAATTCCCATCTAATGACCGTAAGTTTACCAGCCGTAAATCGCTATCAACAAATGTAAAAAGAAGTCATTTCGCAAATTGAAAACCACTATGGCTTCCTTACTAACGACAGAAGAATTAGATCACTAAGAAATCTTCATATTGTTCACAATTATGAATACCTTCTCAAAGTCCAACGCCTAAAGCTCATGCCTATCACACCTTTTTTCCAAGAAAAGGTAAATTTTTTCCCTTATTACCTTGTCTTATAACTTCGTGTTCCTCTCATTGGGCAAGCAATATGTGACTGGAGATTTTCGGGAGTGTAATTGCATCATACTCCCAATGACTTTGGAAATCAATAGTGTCTTACGAAGTTCACTGAACTTCTCGATTCTTGATAGTAAGATACCTCATGAAGATAGCAGAAAACGTTGTCATCTTCTTAGGACACCATCTGGCTGCAAACCATGAAAGACTATATACCATTGGCCAAATAATTCTTATGACCAGTAGTTTTGGCTTCGAGGATTGAAACATTCCAAACACAAATCTCGACAAATCACCTTGAATCAATGTAGGACAACAGAGAGTCAATACACGCCTAGACAGGGGTTTACGAAGAAGGGTGTGCATCAGTTACACCTTACAATTCAAAGTTACCATGCTCGTAATTTTGAGCTTTACGAATGACAACTGGTCTATTAAAACCTATCAAGACAACTGAATGTCTTCCTCCTAGTGGGAAATTAATAGTTCCACAGTTAGCTGTAAATCTAATGTTACCGTAGATCCAGTTGACACGCCGACGTTTATTCTGCTGATACTTTGTTTAGGAGTCTGAAATTCATTAGATGAAATACGACTAACTACGCCAACTACTGTAGTGTAGTAACTAGCATGTTAGTGTTACTTACTAAAGTTTCCCATTTCGAAACCGGTAGTTTAGTATTGTGTACTTATTCTGGTTGTAAGTCAGTATGTGAAGTTACTACCTGAAAGAAAGATCGAAGTAGCATAAATCAGAGGATGAAACTTCTGTGAAAGGGGATATTCTGTTGGAACAATGTCTTTTTGTGTACGGAGCCTCCAGAAGTTATACAGAGGCAATGTTTCTACCGCAGACTCTTCCTTCTCTGAGGATGACGTAGACAGATTCTTCTCAGACAAGACGCATTTCTAAGAGCCTTTCGAGCACCCATCCACTTACACAGGGTCCGTCCGCTCTTGCCTCCAAACCCCTCCCCATTCCGCCTTCGCTCTACCGCACTCGTGGCTGGGTCCTTACGATTCCCGATAACATTAGAGTTTAATAGCCAGAGGTGGCTTTCTCGCCCGTTTTACGATGACTGTGGTGGAGTATGGAACGGCTGAATTGCAGAGAAGAGAGGAAGCGGAAAGCAAAGAAGGGAGTTCTACAAGGACCGCTCTAACCGTCTAAATGTTGTCTCTCGCTAGGATCCTGTGAGCAAAGGCACTAACAGTCCTAAAAAAAACTATCATGGCAACTGCACCAAAAACGGGTTCAGATCTCACATTTTGTGACGTAAAGAATAAAAAACCACAATAATCAGGCTCACGAAATGTATGATTTAGTGAACGGATTTATTTTTTCGCTGACTCGTTTTTATTGATCTCTTCGTTAAATACGTAATTTTGAGGAGAAAATGTCCACCTACCACAGCTGGATTCAGATGTTTATGTCTGAAAATTGTTTTGCCTATAGACTGCTGTTAGAAAATAAAACTATAACAATCTTCACGCAAAGAATTCTTACCTTTCAACTAATTAGCTGCTTTTGTGCGCTGTAACAATGCTAGTATACTTAAATACATTCAGAAAACTAAATAAATAAATAATAATAGTTACTTAAAAGCACATGTTAACTATCCAAACAAACACAAAGATCAAAAAGTCAACAACAGTATTTAAAAAGTAACTTGATTTACCGGGAATTCTATGCGTTTAATTTTCATTGCTGAGGTTTTGGTAGACATGCTGCAGCCTCCGTAAGAGGTACTTCACTTGGTTACTTAGCCAAGTGTCACAGAGTACTAAACAACTGTCCCGTTGAAGTTGTTGCTGTAGAGCGAAAATCAGTTGTGGCTTAGACTAGTGAAGGGGGCAGTAGAAACTTTAATGAAAGCAAAAACTTCAACGAATATTTCGAGCTGGTACTCCAAAACACTTGTTGCTCGTTATTAAGTAATGCAGGAAAGCTCACCAATGAAAATAAAATACGTGGCATTCCCGGTAAATAAAGTTAATGTTAACAAGGAATGGCCTCGCTTTCGTGGAGACGGTGGTTCGAATCCCCGTCCGGGCATCCAGATTTGGGTTTTACATGGTTTTCCAAATCACTCCAGGCAAATGTCGGGATGCTTCCTTCAAAAGGCCATGGCGGAACTCCTTCCCATTCCTTGCCACCCATCCTTTCCCGTCTCTAAAGACCTCGCTGTTAAGAGACATTACGCAGTTAAAAAAAAAAAAAAGTAATGGCCGTGGAAGCCTAAGAAATAAATATTTAAAGAACCGAAAGTCCGTTGCTATCGAAAACCGCAATTTAAAATCAATGTTTAATGCCACAAACACCGAATGGTAGCACAAAAAAACTTGAATAATGTTGTTGCAAAGAGTTAGGCTTATCGTTCATTAAGTGTTCAGTTTTTGGTTGCGATTATATCAGTTAGTGGCTTTCTTTTGAGGTTTTCCTGCTCCGATCTAAGACATACTGCAGATTTTTTAGCTAGATCTTTAACTACAAATCTGGGAAATCTCTATCAAAATCTGTTCGACAGTTTTCGTGTGATGCCGTAACAAGAGATTTATTTATAACTGGCGTTTGCCCGTAGCTTCACCAGCGTGGATTATTTATCTATACATCTCATACGGTTGAATTAAAGGAAGAACAATTTAGCTAAATTGGATGTAATATGATGAAGTTTAAATTAATGTTGACTTGAGGAAAAACACTAATATTTCAGAAAGTACTTATGTTAATGTACACACTTTATCATTATTCTTGGCCTCCGCTGAAAAATTCTATCACTCTTATCTTGTACAATCCTACATCAATGTCTTCCTAAGAAACAGTAACGCAATACTGGCTCGTCAGTATTGCGTTACTGTTGCCTGGGATGATATTGATGCCAGATTGTGCAAAATAAGAGTGATAGAATTTTTCAGCGGCGGGCAAGAATAATGATAAAGTGTGTACCTGCTAGTGTGGCTGAGCACATTAAGGCGTCACTATATTGGTTTGGGGAGGTTCAACGGGACCGGGATTCGAACCTGGTTACCTAGTACCGACCGTCCTGATTGCGATTTATATGCTGTTTTATGCAATCATCAAGGTAAATTCTGGGACGATCCACAACCTCTGCCTCATCACATATACATTTCACAAACAAAAATATACGTATCACACACAGAACATAGTTACATGATTCGCAGACAGATGGAAACACAACGTCCTTCCAATACATGTGGAGAGTGACGTGATACTACCACATTAATACTTTCCTAGTAGAGCATGGTATGATTCTGCATGTTGAACAGAGCGTGGAAAACAGTAATGAGAAAATCTGCCGTGGTGCAGAACACTTGTGATGATGATATTAACATAATATCATCATCCTAGCAGAGCTCTGAAACTACGTTACTCAGACCAAAGAGAAGAAAAGTTCGTACTAAAAGAGCTTTCCTTTCCAACTTATAGAAAAACTCGATAGATGACTGTGAAATATTTGAGGTATAAAAACCGATTTTCAGTTTCAGCTCTACCTCCACATCACGTAGAGTCGTAGTATATACTGCAGATTTTAAGCCAGGCCCTTAGATACCAAACAGTGTAAACTCAATCGAAATCCAAAGGACAATAAACCAATGTTTAACCTATTTAATTTTTGTAACAATACTTTTTGTAATGGTACATACAACGAATAATAACACCAAAACTTCTTCGATAATGTTGTTAAGATGTTTTTACATGTGTTGTTACAATAAAACTCTTAATAAATATGTGTACACACTGTACTCACAGATATAGTGGTAAAGGGCGAAACGCGTCTGGGGAATCAAATAAAAACAAAATTCACCAAACCAGTTGTTTTTGACGGATTCATTTACAAAATTATTTCGGTAACATGTTTTGTATTGTAAGGTTAGGCACCCTAAGGACCATGACGTCATCGCGGACTGTTAGCGCGCGTGCTCTCCCGTTCCCGCTGCCATATATAGGTGACAGCGAAACGCAGCAGTCCTCTGAAAAATGCCACAGCACGAAGGCCGAAACGTTTGGTTTTAACAAATCTACACGGCTCCATCCGGATAACCAAGATAACACTAAGGTAGACCGCGGAAGCCTGCGTAATTATGTTTTTTGCTTAGTTTGAGGCGAATCTTTTCGACCATCACATGTGAAAAATAAACCAATATTAACGTGCTAAATTACTAGAATAGATTTTAAATCAAATACTAAACTAAACTCTTCTCGAGCTTCCAGCCGCGTCTATATCAGCCCTCATAAGCCCTGGAAGCCCGAGAAGAATTTATTTATATACAACGCCATGAAAAACTTCGATCTTAGATCCTAATCTCTTAAACAGTCAAAATGCTATTGAAATCCAAAGAGCTAAATCGAAATTCATTTATCACGTTTTATTTGATGAATGTTTGTAATAATAATTTTGTAATGTCATAAACAACGAATAATAGTACAAAAAAACTTCAGTATTGTTGTTGAGAATGTTTAGGCTTATTGGATTGTTTATCTTTGGAGGATTATAAAGTCTCTGTTTGGGATGATATCAAATGTCTTTGGTGTATATCTTTTGAGGTTTTTGAGGTTAAAAACAATTATCATATCCTATTCAGGTGCATGGTCACCTAAAATCATAAGATATACTGCGTGTTTTAGGTAAGATATTAAGCTTTTAACTGTGTAAACCCCAGCTAAATCTTTTCAGTAGTTTTTACTGATACTATTATAAAAACACCCACAAAAATATCATGCTACCGATTTATTTATGTATGAATAAGCGAAGGTAGATAGATTATGGTATTTTCTATGCAATTACTAACGTCCAAATATTATCTTTTGGTGAATAATCAAATAAATGTTGATTTTGAATTGATGCTCATGTAGAATGTTACTATCATATATTTACTGCCACAAGAATGAAGCAAAGAGAATCCTTCCCCATCTTTGAACTGTAACATATAGTGTTCTCTCTTGATGGGTTATTGCTATTTCATCATCTGCTTCCAGTATTAAGTAGTTATCCGACACTACTCTCTTCGGTGTAAATAATGCACTTAAATATTTACCGAAGTTCTATGTTTGTTGCACTGCAGTACTCACCACTATTAAATATGTCAGAGATGCAGTTGTCAGAGTGGCGTATCATTACGCCTGCATGACTACAAGTAGCAAATTATATTTGTGTTAACAATTCTGTGCCCGCTAATTAACAGTTAAACAATCCAGTGCGCGATTGAAATGACCGCAGTTCAACAGAAAATGCGTTTGTTTAAATTAACGTATTTAATTCCCGTGTTTAAAGAAGATATCATGACGCTTGCGAGCACATCAGCTGTCACCTCTACAAATTAATTACAGAAAATTAGCTACCGAAAAAAAAATGAAGTTTTCTCTGTTAAGTCGATTTAATCCAATACAGGAAAACGAGTGGCACAATCTGTCTGCGAAAAATTGAACCATTGACCTAACATTTTTCTCTACGGGGATATCTCAGTATACACCAAGGTATTTATATCAATCTCCTAAAACCGTTGATAGCGGTAGCTGAGACTCATGCGGTGATGGAATTTGCTTATGACCTTACTCCTCGTCGACGTAGAGTTTACTAGCAGCGGGAAAGAACTGAGGGCAAGGAGCGGTAAGGAATTCGACTATGGCCTTTTAGAGGAGCCAACCGGGCATATGCCTAGGGTGATTGGAGGAAACCACGGAAAAAACAAATCTGGATGGCCGGACGGGGATTCGATCCCGTGTCCTCCAGAACGCGAGGACATAACGTCACCACTCACACGGAATTTGTGATCATACTTCCTTAAGTTAAAAATGAATAACGAGCCCAATCAAACCGTGTGGTTCGATCGTTTTTCTACCATTTTGCTTTGTTTGATAGCGGATAGATAAATAACGTAGCATTTCGATAAAAGGTAGTCATATAAATAATTAACTTCCCTTCAACGTAGACTCATTGTTGAAAAGTTTCTACTATCCTTGGGGTGTCGTGAAAGCTGAGTATATAAAAGGAAAATCGGGTGAAAGCAATGTAAAGATATTAATAAAGCATCACAGATGAGATAAATTAAGAAGAAAAATGATATTGTGATAATCAACAAGTATAAACTTCTTCAACATTATTGAACTGTAGTGTAGGCTTGTAAATATTTTTAAAAAATTACATCTTATAAATGCAAGACATTTGTATAATCACAATTATTTAAATATCTAATTCCAACAGTAAACGTGTTTATAACTGGGATACCGCGTGGGAACAGATATAGAGCTTGAGACATAGGTATATCCTTCCTTTGACAACTAAAAGACGAAGCTGTTTACCTTAATTTGTTTCTACATCTTTATGGCTGACCAAATTGGTTTTCAACTAAGTAACGTGTGTGCGTGCGTCGGTAATTTGAAAATAATCTAATATTTGTGCTGTTGCGTCACATTTTGTTGGTTGTGTGCACTAAGAAAAATATATATATTTCACAGAAAATCATTGCCGAAAACAGAATATTATTTCCACGAATAAACAAG
The DNA here is from genome assembly GCA_031002005.1 of Vandiemenella viatica. Classification (NCBI taxonomy): domain Eukaryota; kingdom Metazoa; phylum Arthropoda; class Insecta; order Orthoptera; family Morabidae; genus Vandiemenella; species Vandiemenella viatica. Next base: position 150,435,190 of record JARYHS010009186.1, read on the forward strand.
TTCGACAAACTGAGTAGTTTGTAACATTCACAGAAAATGGTGAAACTCATTTTGTGTATTTCATGTTCTAATACGAAAATGACAGGCGTCTCGACAGTTCGGCGTGCTCGCCAATGGACAAGCTTTCAGGCTGTTTGAAGTGCTTTCAGAGGGACCATTTGACCTCCTTGACTGATGGCCGAACGTCAGTAGGAAATGTGTATAGCCAAGGATGCCATCAGCTGTCTCCTCTAAAGCGTGCTGCGCAATATCTTACTCTTTCCCCATAGAGAGCAAGCTATCGTAAGTGACATACACTGAAAGATAAAAAATCGGATTGTAGCTGGTAATAAATACAAAATGAAATTTGAAAACTATTTCTAATCCAATGTTCATAAAGAATCTTATTATCAACAGTAAATAGTTTTGTATTGTAATTTAACGGTTCACGTAGTTGAATTGATTGATGTGATAGAAAAATAAAGGTTTAATAAGATTATAGGGTGGGCCAGAAATTTCTTGTTGTAAATATTTTAGCGTATTATATCATAACAAATTCAGCTGGGCAGGATACACTTGATAAGTGGGAGGAACCGATATCAAAACCTTGTATTCATTGGAGAGAGTTATGAGGGAATGTGTTGTTTGAATGTATCAAATAGTTGTTTAGCTGAATTACTAAAACCGATCTTTTTTCGAAATACTACAGAGACTCTTGTACCTCATATTAGCAACATTTGAAACAAGTTACCTCTAAAAATAATACTCGCATTTGAATGACCTGGTGGCTCAGTGGTTAAGGCATCTGACTAGATGAAGCTCGAAAGATCCTCGGTTTAAATCCCTCTATCGGGGGATTTTCATAAGCCCTTAACCCAACCTTCACCTTCGACACAGCTTACTTTGTAATGTGAAGTATACAAGAATGCTTCCGTGATTCGGATTCCACGTTAAATCTGTAGGTCCCCTCTAGGGCAACAGCCCTAGTTGTAGCATTGATGTGTACACATCCACAAAAAATTCAAGCCAAACTAAGGCTGAACGTGATCCTAGTAGTCTAAAACGTCCGTACCAACTTACTCGCATTTTTAAAAAAAATTTAATGTTGACCTCACTGCTGAATAGTTACTTTGCGAGTAACAGAAATCGATACAGCAGCATTCTTGTGCTGCAGTTTGACGTCATATGGATCGCTAAGACTATTAATATAATAAAGTAGATATATCTTCCTTTCAGTCTACCAATGTATCTGCTTTGATAAAATGTGTTCTGCTTGTGAAAAGAGTATTTTACAACCGAAATCGTGTCGGTATCCGCCGCGGCGATTATGGAAAACACCTAAATACTCAAATCAAGAAGGCGTGTTTGAACCAGAGTCAATTGTGTGTGTTCTCTGAGAGCGTTATAGTGCCGTCTTAAGGCACTCAACTAAACAGCCGTATACAATGTTCCGTTTCAGAAAACAACTTTTCTATCAATAAATCATAACTTCTGATATAAGTAACTGAATGAAAATTAGCTGCTGATATCTCGTCAGATATTTCAAACTGCCTGCTTTACAAATAACTACTTCATAGTCTTAGATTTCTCTTTTTATCATTCTGTTATGTGTAAAGCAAATTTATTATTTCTAGTAACTATCCCCACACCTTCGCGTAAATCCCAAATCTTTTCCTTATACTCACTTATAAACTGTAAACTTCTCGCAACAGATTGCTTGGTGATATTCTTTCGATCCTCTATTCTCTCCGAGATATTTGATTAATACGTAGGAATTCTTTTCTCCAGACGGGTAATTTGAAGCTGTAATTGCTTTCAACCTGGCTCCTCTCACAAAAGTAATAGTCAAGCTGTCTCCCCAACCCTGGCGTTTATACGTCACCTTAATCCACTCTTTAACAGGAAAGACTTCGTGATAGCACATCCAGATAGCCGCTATCTATCTCCAGCACACTACAGTTCATACATTACAAAGATAGTGACAGTATTTTGTTACAAATGATAATGTATAGACCATATCGTGCCTAATGTTCTGTTAAAAATTTTGAATAGAATGTTTTAACAGTTCATACGATAATGACTTGGGAAAAGTAATTTGACTAAGATAATACGATTTCTGAGCGTGTGTGTATCTCTCAGGCTTGTAAATTTTACAAAGATGAGTGAATAGTGCTGTGAAGCGGAATGTCTTCGTACAGGATAAAAGGATAATCACTACTATTTGAAGGGTTAAATGTATATCTGGCCACACTTTACCTAACAATGCGTTGCCTTTAACTTCAAGTTACGTTTTAATATAATAATAATCTATTCTTTTTCGCCTTTCGATGATTCTTTGTCACCTTTTAGTACAGCGAGTATATTGTGCGTCCTCTTTTATGTCTTTAAAGGACGTCGGCTGTTAGCTTTCCATCTTATTATTTAAAATTTTTCGTTTACCTGAAAAGAACCAAACATATCTCTCTCTAAAGAATACGCCAAATAACTCTTCTACTTTCAATTGATGTTATCCGCTTCGATATCCATTTTTTAATACTTATTTATTTTACAGTTGTACAAATCCTGAACTTCTTAATATATCATTATATATTACAATCATTTACAATTCTTTGTAAACTATGGCCTTCTAGCTGAATATTACCTCCTCAAGCCACCCTTCAAATACCTTAATTCTTCAAAAAACCCGCCATCGACTGTTCTTGCGTATATCTAAAACGCTTCTCATGATTTGCCTCTGGTCGTTCACGACCCGCTTTATTCTTTGCCTAATACAGATTCTTCAATCCAACATCATTAGTAGATATCATCACAGCATTTTTTCCGTTTATAATAATACAATTATAATTAGTTTTTTCCGCCTGCCGTGTTGTATGACCCTCATTAGGTGTGGAGGAAGGTAGGAGGCGAAGATTGAAAGGTATAAATTGCGGAATAATATTTACCAACAAGAATCCGCTAAATCTAAGAGTGAATTACAATGAATGAAATATTTGTATTGTATTTAAAAGATTAGATTCAGATCTCTTTCATTACCATTTTCACTTAAAAACAAGTGTTAAAAATAAAAGAATTATACTAGTCAAAAACTATGAAACTAACATCTTTCTGTTTTAACAAATACAGCAAGTGAGTGATACGTCTATTAAAATAATTGCTAACGATTAGATCTGTGTTGTCAACTGTTGCAAATATTCCATAATTTCCCCAAATCACTACAGGAGAATGGCGGGATAGTTCCTTCAAGAATGCCGTGGCCGAATTCCTTCATTCCCCCCTCCCCCCCCCCCAAGTCCTTTCCCACCTCTAATGACCTCGACGTCGACGAAGCGTAAAGCCAAAAGCAAAAAATATATGATGCAGTTTATATGAGGTATTTTAAGGTTTTAAATATACCTATATGATTATGAGCCATAAAACCATAAGTTCATTTTTAATTTATGTCTCCTCATAGTTTGCCCTGCCGGCTATTCTTGATAATCCGCACTCCAACTATTTCGCGAACCGCTTTTTCACTTCTATAATCACGTCAATGAATTACTGACACGAAAGCGACTTCTTCTTCTAAAGGGATAGGGAGACGTTGCAGCATGTGAGCCCACTGAGTGGGAAAAACGGATTGCAATAAATATCAGAGCCGCCCACCACTGTTGACTTTCATAACAAATCCCTCTGGAATGCACTGGAGGTAGGTTGTCGGATTGGAAACAACTGACAATAATATTACCTCACCCTAAAAGTTCTCAACCATCGTCGGCAAGGATAGTGTAAAACATGAGATTTCGTGGATATGTCATGACCATTATTATGGACATACAACTTTTCGAAAGTAGTCATTATGACTTATAACAATCTCCATCCCCGGCTATGGTCAAGTCCAAGAATATTTCGGAACATTATGATCTCTTGTTTAATGACATTTAAGACGCTAGTGAACAAGCACTATAGTATTTCAAACTTGTGTTAACAAATAGGTTGGGCGTACACCACCACAGCATTTTACAAAATAAATATTACGATTTCTGCATATTTTTACTCATCAGTCTCACTGTTACGTGGTGAAGAGGCGTTTTTCTTCTCCTTAATTCTTTGGTCTTCGGATCGTAAGGTAAACCCAGTATGTTCATACATAGTTATGAGACTTTCAACCATCTCTCTCTGACAAAGTCAACATCGCAAGCGAATGTTCACGTCGAGATTGATTCTGAAGTAAGGTCAACATACGGGAAGATGTCGCACTGTCACTTCACGATAGTCTTCCCTTGAATATATTCACACGCTCCTCCGTATCTATGATAGATTTATTCAAAGTATTATTTTCCCGTTTTAGGGAAAATTGGACAATACTTTTCTTCACGAATCCGCGGTATTTAAGTTTCTCCAGATCAAGACAACTATTATATTTTCTGCATTTTTTCACCCAAAGTTTCATCAATTTAATTCATAAATATATTTTTTCTCATTGGATTTCTCTCTAAGCTCTTGGGAATCGTTTATATCTTCAACTAAGCATAATTAAGTTTTAATTCAGGTACTTTTTTCTATCTAAACAATGATCATGGCATGTTGGAACTCGTCTTTCGTCAAGCGTATGAAATGCAGGCTCGTCGCGTCACCTTATTTTATCTTCAGTTGTCCACACGGTCAAGAATGTATCATTTTACAGAGCACATCATCTGTCGCAGGTTAAATTAATTCAAGACTGTGATTCATAGGTCAAATTTTGAAGTTTCGTAACTCATATACAAATGAAATGGAGTTTAAAACCCAGGCGCTTCCTCATCCAGAACTCTGCAGTGCTGTTTGTAGTCCGTATCTCGAAGCAATGAGTGTAGAGAAGTGCCGCTCGTTTAGTGATCGCTCGCCACTGCCCTTACGAAAGCCTTACATACTTCATACATAAAATGGAGTGGGACTATCTAGCGTTATACGACGTAATTTCAGTTTGAATTTATAGGAAAACAGACGAACATCCACTGTCATTTACTTCTGTCGTGAAATATTTCATCCCAACCTATTTGTGGAGCATTGACAAGTCCACTGTTGCACCTACTGTGTTTTACTTTCTTTCAGAATTGGTTTTCAAAAAATTGTTAAAGTTATCTTGCAATTGTTCGCAGATTATTCACCAAACCACAGTAATAGTAAAGCGACAACAGTACGAAAGATGGAATTGATGAAATAATAATTACCTCTTTCCATTTCTCGATTTTCTTTTACACATATCCAGGAGCTTCATAATTTATTTCGTTAAATATTTTTTAAGATGTTCAATGTTAATAATAACTTTTGTAAAACATATATACAGGAAAAAGTAAACTATGAAGTTCAATCACATTGGTGTAGAATTGACTATGCATACAAATTCGGTAACCTTAGTTTATTTATCACAATATGTACCTTTTCCTACTAATACTTTTCATAGTAAGCACTGAACCACCTGTATCATTTATTTCTTTTGACTACGTACCTTTGATATCCACATTAATGAAATAGGTGTGTTGTCAGAAAATAGGTTCTTTATTTACATTACCATCTAAAATGGAACCATGTCGCTTATGAATGTTAAGTATACTAAGGTGAATAAGAATTCATCCGTGAGGTTGAGGATTTAAGACTGATACGTCTTCTTAGTTGAAGACTATGATCATTTGTTTTGAAAAGAACAATGTGTACTATGTAATATTAATCTGTGACAACAATAAAATTATAAATTGTTTTATTTTATTGGCATACTTTCGTATCCAACGAAGTCAAATACTTCGTTTAAATCGCAGAAATTTTAATAGAATGTTGTGGGACACGTTCCTCTACTGCGGTTACTCAATTTTTGTATATAGAAAAAAATACGCTTATGTCATTGAACAGAAATAATAAGCAACTAACAAAAAGTGGTTGCGGGATGCACGACAGAAGTGACAACGTGGTGTCCCTTTCTTTCTCCAGGAACGCTCGGATTGTACTTGCAAGTAACTTTCTTTCTTAGAAGCACTAGCGTGTGTGGTGATTCGTTTATTCGCACCGTGGCTGTATAAAACAACAGTGTAAACGTGTCAACAAATATAATTCTTCTTCTTCTCAAACATCTTCTACCAATATGCTTTTCCAATAGTGCTTAGCTGTGTCTATCAACAAATATAATTCTTCTTCATCTCAAGCATCTTCTACCAATATGCTTTCCCAATAGTGCTTAGCTGTGGCTAAATAAGTCAAGAGTGTAAAAGTGTCAACAAATATAATTCTTCTTCTTCACACCTTTGACCAATATTAGGGGTTCGCTGGTCTAACTCATCGTTGGGCTGGTCAAATTTTATGTTTTGTTTCTACGGCCGAGTGCCCTTGCTGACTCCAAGTATTTTGTACCTACTGCCATGTTGTACTACATAGTAATGGAGAAGGTGAAGTGTTGTCATCAGTTTGCAAAATGTGTAACAATGTTCTGAATGTGATAAGTGTATTTTTGTTTGCGAAATGTGCAATTTATGAGACGGGGATTACGGACCGTTCTGGCATTCGCTTTGATGACTGCGGAATACTGCTTAAAAACCTCGGTCAGACGGCCAATAGGCGGAGACCTGGACTCGTGCTCGGCCCCGTTGCACCTCCCCGATCCAGTGTGCGCACTGAACCACACTGACGGGTAATTCCTACAGACAAATATCTACATATACAAAACCCTATGTATAGTCAACTGCACATAGTATAACATAAGCAAAATATATCGTGATTTAAATTTTTTTTTATTTTTTTTGTACTGTTTCGTGAAACGCAGAGGACGATTCCGTTGCGTTTCAGCAAAAGCTGACTCTATTATAAGACTTCTGTTCGTTCTGTGTACTCGTACATTTATCTGGTAGTATGACTTAACATACGATAAATGCCCATTGAATACCAACACAGAATCAGTCACTGATATAAATAATAGTTCTAGGGACGGCTTCGTACGCGAGATTGTGTGTCTACAAGGCGCATGCGCAATTGCGTGTCGACCCAGCCTGACGCGCCGATATGTTGCCGCAGCCAGTTCACACTTCAATCCGGGCGCCACCGTAGAAGTTCTTAGCTCTAAAAATTCAATTACACTAGAGCTGTAGTGATTATACACACAATTTCACAAAAGTCTGCTCCTTTGTTTACACTTTGCTTACCTACTAACCACATGCACTAAGTCTGAGCCGATGCTTCATCGGAAACAAAAGTGGTGTCCAATGTAAACAGTTTATCACACATGCTGGTGTAGTAGCAAAGTGTGTTCAACCAAACGTGGGGGGAAGGCGTGGGAGGAGTATCAGGCCATCAGGTAATTAAACCCACGACAGATCCGCCGTCAAAGCCGGTGGTTCATGTGGGAAGCAGACGCGACGCTCTCGTATCGCGTATTCATAGGGGTCGCCCTACTACCATGAATACTGATGGCGGGGGCGGTATTGCCTCCATCTCAGCCAAAGGCCGTCTGGTCGCATTGAAGGCGCTGCGGCTGCGGCCTGAAGCGAGGGGTCACGTGCAGCGGTGAAGAGGTACTCGCAGGGGAAAAGGTCTGCTTGCAGCAGTTACGGCAAACGTGTGCTGACTCTTTGGAATATCTGGGAGAGACAACTGCTAGTGACTACGTTGGAAGTGAATATTTGTTTGCCTCACACTAAGGCTGGATATAGTTGCCGCTTCAGGTTGCAACATTACAGTTCCTCTCCTGACTACATATAACTGCATTTAACAGCCCAACATTAATAACGAGACACCAGCGCAGGTTAGCTACGTGTCACTGTATATTCGAATTATGCAAGCAGTTTAAAGATTTAATTTTATCGCTGAAATTCATTATTTTTTTATTGCTTTAAATTAATTCAGTTTCATTACTATATTGCTTACTAAATTGCTCTAATACGTTTTATCAGTTTGCTAAAGTTTAAGTCATTATGAACATTGTCGAGGTTTTGGCACAAAGGCGATTTATGATTGGTCTACGATCCCCATTGTTTTTTGAGTGACTACGGTACTAGTGAACATTGTGTCACAAGGACAGACAGCAGAACTCATTTTAAATTTGAAGTAAACATCGCAGAATTCACGTCATCCAGTGTAATGAATTGCAAGCTAGATCTTGTACAAGTAAATGTATAATTGTTAGATCTTGAAACATATTTGAAGAAATCTGGTATACATACGTTATATAGAGTTTAAAAACAAAACCAACGTGTATATGGGAGTTTCCATTTATGGTATAAGTAGTGTGTAATTTAGCATAAGTGTAGATTGTTAAGATACCAGAATTTCTTGGAATAACCAGTAAATTAATCTGACTATCGCGGTGGCTCGTTATATGGTTTTACGTTCCAGCACTAAATGAAGAGGAAGCAAGAACAATATAAGGTGTGAACGGCAGTCAAAAAATGACATGTATTAGTCTGTCTACAGAATTATTTTCCTTAATTTTTCATTGAAATTTTTGATTGACTGAAGAATTCCAACAATCACGTTGATTATAGTTCCGTAGTCACTATTCTTATATAAAAAAAAAATATATATCTAATGCATGGAGCATAATTTCAAGCACCGGACTAGTGTTTTGCTTATATCACAGAGTTTGAAGTTAAAAAAGATCGGAAATAAAAGTAATTCAAAACATTATCTCCTTACACATTAATAATTCGGATTTATTGTAATCATGAATCACGCTCAGCGAAATTCAATCCCATAAACTAGAGATGCAATCCGCACAATATTTTTACCGTAATTGATTTGCATAATATATAAATTACTTAGGTGTTCATTAAACAATATAAACGGGGAGGTAGCAAGTTATTAGCAGAATTGTCAATTCCACTAATTATTGTTGGTTTATAATCCTTTGAACACTCAAAACTATAGATTTCCTTATTTGAAAATTACATAACATCAGTGGAATAGTGATATTTATCAGGCACATCTGTTAGTAATTAATGCTTGTGAAACCACTAGCCTTCCACATTTAATGTTAAATATTGCGTTTATGTTATGTGAAATTACTAATCAGTCTGTTCATGAGTTTCATTGGATTTTACTTGTGCTTCGTGAGTATGTAACGTGAGTACGTTACGTGAGTTTCTTACGCGTAAATGTTTTTGTTATATTACATACAGAGATATTCCAGAATTTGTGTTATTAGTTAAGATAACTGAATTTATCTTTGTTCAACTCTTCATTTAGATCGAAACCTAAAGTTTTAGTCATGTTGCCCTGCAATTCTCGTCCAAACTTCCTAAAATGTCAGATAACTCATTAATTACATCTGTAAGTATATTACAAGCAGTATTCACTAGATTGGACATTATAGCGTCAAATATTAAATACTAAAATGTTGTTTTCTTTTCTTTTATACATTTACGCGTCGTGGACGTCGAGGTCATTAGAGGCGAGAAAGAAGATGGGACAAGGAAGGGGAAGGAATTCGACCACGGCCTTTTTAAGAAAGCTTCCCGGTATTCGCCTGGAGTGGTTTGATGAAACCATGGAAATACCAAATCTGGATGCCCGGACGGGGATTCAAACCCGCGTCCTCCTGAATACGAGGTCAGAGCGTTACCGCTTACCCACCAGGCTCGGTCTAAATATGACAGGCTACTATACTTATCTCACTCTCTCAAAATTTTGTAAGCAATTCCTACCATGTAAAAATGAAATACAGGTTTGGTATAGGCAACAAACCTGCGCACGGATATGTATCATTTGCGGCGGGTGTCCTGTTACCTACTACAATTCGGTGCCTGTTTAATACGCGCTGATGATTGTAGCAAACCCTTTCTGCATATGGAACAACCTGGGCACCACAACTAATTACACCTCGCCGAATGTTTCAGCACCCGTCGTAGCAGATTTACGGCGCAGGTATCAGCGGGATGAGGTGCACAATAGCCTCTTGCATGCTTGAACTACGTTGTATAAGCCCCTGAAATACTTTTCGAAGATCATCATGTGATGGATTGGTCGACAAAGAACTCTGTTCCATTGCTTATAGAGAGAAAAATGTCATAAAAAGCGAAAAGTACACAAAAACTTAATTGAACCAGACATCTTTGGCGACTGCATTTTACCGCGTTCACATAAATTTTCGATACATATATTGTTGGTCTAATAAATTCTATACCTCGACGATATGTATCACCACTATTAGCCAGCTAAGAAAATTAAAAAAAAAAATATTTGAATTCCATGATCTACAAATAAATAGAAGTTTAATACGACAATCTCCGTATTTGTTTACGTGTAGAATCGTAGAATGTAATAAGTTGAAAATTTATCGGAACAATCCTCCGCACTGAAATACGTTCCCATCCTAGATGACAGTAAAAAAAAACACACACACACGTGATGATGTGATCAAGTTTAATTTTTTTAACACGTTCATTAACCCTTTCAAGTCTGGAAGCCACTATATTGACAAATGGCGGGGCGGGCTCCCAAGACTGGACGCCACTTTACTGCCAGAGGCGCGGGCGGGCCTAGCGGCCTGGACGCCACTATATTGCCAGCGCCTCTCTGCCCCACAGGACTGGAAGCCAGTTTGTTGTCAGCGCCCGTACCGCATCCTAGCGGGAACTAGGGGAACCTCTAGCAAGAAGAAATATCTTTTTATTATTTTTGTGAAAAAACGAGGAAAAAATTTTTCATTTTGAGTTGTAAATAAATAAATTTAAAAAAAAAAAATAAAAAAAATAAAGTTTTCTACCCCTGCCAGTGCCAGGTCCGATGCCCTGGATCAAAAAATGGTGACGGTACACTTTAAAAAAAAAAAAAAAATAAAAACCCTTCCCAGTATCAAGTTCGATCACCTTGATCACAAAAAAGCGATGGAAAACTTTCGTTGGAAAAAAATTTGGCAACTAATCGAATTATTTGTAATAGTTCCAGAAACATTTCTTCTATTGAATTATAATATTCTAGTACAACACGAGTATGAAAAATTAAAAATTTAATGTTATTTTAGTATCGTAAAGTTTTAGTTTTTAGTTTCTTCTACAATTTCAAGCACTTTTCATAAAAAAAATTAACAATAAGTGAGTTTCATTATAGTTTGATATATAATTAAATAAAGCGAGTCAATTTAAACAAATTAAGCCTCTGAAAATGAGCGTAAAATTGACGCGAAACCGGGGAGGGGTGAGCCGTAAATGCCGGGCGCTCGCGGGCGAGGAGTGCCGGCTGAGGGGAGGGGCCGGCGGGGCGGGTCTCCCGTCCCCGCGGCTACCTCGCAGCCAGGAGCAGCCGACGCGAAAGGGTTAATATCTAAAAAAAAACTTAATCCACAACCCTAAGGGTGGTTGGATCCTCTAGAAGGAGGCACACTAAGCCATCGAGTCAGAGGTAAGACAGCCCGTTCCTTTCCTCTGCGACCTACATATTAACGTGGAATCCGAACCTTGGGCAGTTGTGGCGTAGCACATAGGAGCAAACGCATTTAAACCCGGGGCCAGATTACGAACATTTTAAACCAAGGGAACTAACAACTCAGCTACCAGGTCGTTCCATTTCGAATCAATTAAATTATAAATTAATCAGTGAATCGAATACATTGGTTAAATATCGATGCTTTATCTTTTCAAAAAATGAAGTAGATTTTTCTCGTGCAATAACACTCAAACTACGCCACAGACTGATAAACTAGACTTTCACTTTCATTAATATCCTAGTAAAAAATATAATATTTTTCCATTGCAAGAAACCAATATATCACAATTAAAAAGCAGAAAATAGTGAACAGTAAGACAGCCCTTTAAGATACCCTAAACACTTAGATTTGTTTATCAAGTTGAACAACTGGTTACTATCTCCGTAAAAGCAACTAAATTCATACAAACACACGAAACGCACATTCTCTTGTCATAAATCTGTAACGAACTGTATCCTTTAGTATACAGCCATATAGCTTTATGATCCCTTGCAGTTATGTTGTTTCTCCGAAACGACGGACTGCAGGAGAGTGACCGTGTAGGTGATCACTGAAACTTTCCATTCGAATCACCAGCGTAGAATCAATTTCAAAGAGATCATACAGTAGTTCAGTCTACAGTGGTCGAGCTGCATGGCAAACTGCTCCAACTAAACCATTATCTCGTTCTTCGACCATCCGTTCTGCTGCTTCTGTAAACAAAAGTAACCTCAGTGATCCTTAGCGAATGACGCTTAATATTAATTCACCGAATATTTAAAGAGCGTAGAAGAAAGGATATATTACTGATGTATTGTAAATCTTAGGAAAAAAAGTTTAAAAAAAGCCCACATAACAGAAACGTTTATCTTATAACGCAAATTAAATATGTGGTCTGACAGTTAGGTTCGGGAATTTTTCATCGAGTCCCGCCAAGGTGTGCACTGGGAAACCAACTCTGTAATATGTCATAACATTAGTTCTTTAATGTCTCACAGCTGTGTTCGCTTCAACAAGTAGCGGAATAGTGATAGGTAAACGCTCGTGTGGTTGCTATAACCTGGTGACAGGGTTTTTACTTGCTGAGCATACCGCTCCTATCGTAGCTGCCTTAACCTAACCAGGTAATCCTACCGAGTATAGGGGACATACAGTTTAACGTGTAATCCGAAACTACGGAAGAGTTGTCATGTACTTCACATAACACACCAAGTTGTGCCAGAGGTAAAGGTCGGGTTAAGGGTGTTCAAGAAATCCCCGCCGAGAGATGGATTCGAACTTGGAACATTTCACTCAACAATCAGACGACCTTTACCATCGAGCACCAGACTACTCTGTAAGGTTGTGCTGAGTGGCGTGTAATGTTGTTTGTGCTTGTGTGTATGCCCTAACTTGTAAAATGTCTGACGGGGGAGGCCGCAAATTGTTAAATTCAGATTCGATTCATACGGTGTGTAATAAATGATCATGACCAGTCGTGCTATGTGGCAAAGCAGTAACATTCGCTTCTTCGCGGTTGTCGATAACATTGACATTGAAATATTCCATTGGATTCAAATACTTTCTTCGTTACAGAAATTTGAAGAGGCGCGTGGGGAAGCGATCATGCTCTCTGGCTCATAAGGCCGTCGTCACCGGCTGCTGGCAAGTTTTTTTATTTATTCAAATGCTTATACAGATAATTCCCGGCAATCTGTATCAAAAATTATGCATATATTAATTTTTTTAAATGCCGTTTGTTGTAAAAAAAAAAAAAAAAAAAAAAAAAAAAAAAAAAAAGAAGAAGAAAGGCGCTTTCGAACCTCATTATGTTGTTCGCAAACAAAGTTATGTTCAAAAAATAGAAATAGTTGCTGCGGCAGGAATGAAATCCAAATTTTGTTACCCGACCGTTACAGTTGAAGGACAGATGTTCATTCCCGCATCAGGGAACGGGAAGATCGAAACGAGACGCCAGCGGTTTGTCCAAAAAAAAGGCATTTTAAAAAAAATTATATGCATAATAGTTAAAACTGATTGCCTGGAATTATCTGTATTAATATTTCAAAAATAAAAAAATTGCCACAATGAGATTTGATCCGGCGACGACGAAATTAGGAAGCAAAGTGCGTCCCACACCCCTTGAAATCAACCTATCGTAGAAAGTATTTGAACGCAACGGAATATTTAAATGCCAATTTTGTCGACAACGGGGAAGAAGCGCATGTCACTGCTTTGCCACATTACAACTCTGGCCTTGAGGTTTTTACACACAGTGTGAATTGAATATGAATTTTATAACTGGCGTCCTCCCCTTGCGAGCTAGAATTAGAGCTGAGAAGAAAACTTAAATTTCTTATGAAACTCCGATCTACAGAAGTTGGTGTTAGTGTAAATTGAGGACAAGAATTCCATGAAAAAAACAGCGATACAAAATTGATTGAGCGGTTTACTGTGTGATATGATTTGTGTGCCCACTTTTTTTATTAGATACAGTTTTAGCACCCACAATTATTTTTACTAATGCAAAGATGCAAAGAAGTGTTTATGAAACGATTGCTGTAACACGCGTTATCGAGACGGGTGAACGAAAAACAGTGAATGGAGGGTCAAAGTCCGAAGAGTGGAATGGGGGAGATGATGTCGCTTTCTGGCTATCATGTCGAATCGGACGCCCAGCCCTCAATCCAAACCATGAGCCGACCTAAGCCTCTCATTCTGAATGGAGAAGTGGCGCGAACATACCAGTGTCGTGTTTCGCTGAAAGGGGTGGGGGCGAAGCATTTCAAGGATTTATGAGATTTTGAATAGTCAAGTGAGCGAATTATCTTTGCTTGTTTTGATAGTGACACGCGTGAATAATGCAAATTTCCGAGTTAAGTGATTTTCACGCCGATAAGAATCCATAAGAATAAGATATCACATCAACACAGACTCGTCTCATATTGAGTGTTGCTGTTCTTTGACGCAGTGTTGCCTGTCTATCAAGACTGATTCCTAGACGCAGACGTCTCTCGTATCGATCATTAAGTAGATGTGGTCGGCCTCTGCGTTGTCCAAGGCGGGAGGAAATACCGAAAATTACATATTCGCTGTACACTCTTGACACTGTGGATTGAGGAATGTTGAATTCAGAAACAATTTTCGAAATGGAATGCTCCATGCTTCTAACGCCAACTACCGTTTAGCGTTCATAGTCATTTAATTCTTGTCGTAAAACCATCACGGCATACTTCTGTTTCTTCTGCGGTGCTACCAACGTCTGAATAATTGCATCTTCGTATCCAATGACATTTGGTGCGTCAGTGTACGAACCAACGTTAATGCGGCGAGATCTTCCGAGTTGCATCACAGTAGGATTGAATGCGATGGGGAGGACTCTTAGGTGTTAAGTGGGCGTCCATTAATTACGTGAGATCAAATAAAAGAAGGGCGTATCCGGCGTAGTTTCACCAAAGGGGAGAGGGGATCGACGGAAATTTCACGTCAAATTTTACTTTAGAGTGCCGCCGTTCAGAAAACAGTAGAGCTAAATAAGAAGTCTCCAAAATCAGCAAATCGATCTCACCTTAGAGGGGGAAAGGGTCCCATCAGATCTCACCGAATCTCACCACAGGGGAGAGGTACAGATTTACGAAAAACACCTCACGTAGTTAATGGACGCACCCTAACGGCGGAAGAATTAGTTTGGCTTAGTAGCTGGACTCATCTGTTTTAACCATACTGGGCATATCTAGGCTTCTTGGCCGTCATCAGGTTGACAAGAGGAGACGACTGTGCTTCGGACTTGCCTGAGTTCTATCAGGATATTCAGTCCGAAAGCACTGTAACATATCGACCTATTCAGATCAGCTGTGGAGTCACGGAGATTCTCCCCGCATTATGTACGAGTCCCTTTTTAAAGGTGAGAATGGAACAGAGGTTATGGCGAAATTGAACAGGAATTATATTCGTGTTAGTGTGTGTTGTGTGAGAAAAATGATTTTAACTGCCCGTTCAAAATAAACGTCAGAGAATATCCGAATTTCGCTGAAAGGCATGAATCAAACACAGGAAGGATTTTCGTAGAAGTGACAGTGGAGAGTGTAAATGGAAGCCAATTACAAGAGTTTGATGTAAAAGATATGAAATATGTTCCACATACAACGAGTGCTGCAGATTAGAAGGTTCTATGAGCTCGCTAATGGAAAGGAGGAGGTCGACCCTGCATCTTCTTTTTGCTCATTGCTTTATGCCTTGTCGACATCCAAGTCATTAGAGGCGGGAAAGAACTGAGGGCAACGAACTGGAAGCAATTCAGCCATGGAATTTTGAAGAAAACATGCCATCATTCACCTGGACTGATTTAGGGAAACTATAAAAACTGAAATCTGGATAGCCGGATCTCGATTCGAAACTGGGTCCTTTCAAAAGCATCACAACGCTCGGTACCGGGAAATAGGGTGACGAGGAACCGAAGTCGGTTGGTCTGGAGGTGAAGGCCCGTATTATCAGAGCCGGTCTCGACAACTGCTATAATAGCAAGACTGAACTGGTGATCAGCAGGCATGGTGGCAGAGACAGTTTAGAATCGCACGTCACTGCCACCGATTGCTAGAAGAAAGACCGGCAGCCTGGCTTACTACGAACTGGTCTTCACTTCCTGTCACGCCAACTGGGATGCAGTCTTCTAGTCAGGCAATTGAGGAACAAGGACATATGTCAATACTCATTCCGCCAAAAATTAAGTGTCCACAAAGAGTTGTTGTCCAGTAAAAAGCTTCTAAGAGCGATATCAATGCTTCATATTTCTTAAACCAATTTGCTTTGTTCCAAGTATCATCTTAAATGCAGTTAACGAAATACACGTGTCATTACATCAATTCAATTTTGCTGATTGTCTGATAAATTTGTCAATTTGAGCTAAGTCGTGTTTGCTTATGTTTAAAAACTTATACAATCTTTACAATTATTCTTGGTTATCCCCATATTTTGAAGTTCTCATTCATATTAATATTTCAAGGTCGTATGTAAATAATTGTTTACTGGCCCCCTTACTTTAGAGTCTTTTAAGAAGCAGCAGCAAAACTTCTTAGTCGAACATTTGCCCGACAGTCTCAACTCAGGGGACTTCCAGTCGACATCAGCTTGTAACTGATAGCTACCATATTTACCGTCAAAGAACACGAAGTATGCGTGAAAACATAATTTTTCAGAAGTCAAATTCGAGCTTCTGGTGCAAATGGTAAGGAAAAAATAAAAGGTTTGATCTAAAAACAACTGACAATTAAAAAAAAATAGTGCCATAACTAAACACACTCGGAAATTCTATAACTACAGACTTATACGCCACGCTGAAAGCGGTTTTGTGTATGAAAATTCATTGTATAATCAACTTTTTTTCACTGTGGTCTTACGGATTGTTGAGATAGGCATTTTGAGTTGCGATAGCACATAACTGACTATCAATATTAAGCAAAACGGATATAGCCTATTACACGCAATCATTGCAGCGTTTCGTACAATTTTTATTTTTATTTTAACTATCTTCGATGCCTGAGAATGATTTATACCTGAAACCGAATCTTTTTGACTACCGATTCTATACTAAACCGCTTTCCCAAATGGGATACGGAAATAAGTTTCAAATGTCGAGTTAGAATGAACTGAAAACACCGGGTAGGTACGTTTTTTATCCTTGGGAACTTCATTGTTTACATCGTTATATCACTTGTGTAAGATCAGACCAGTTCGTGAACATGCAGAAATTATTGTCACTACATATATCGAGATACTACGTTTCTGAGCTTAATATGCAAATCTATTACTAGCAGTAAATATTGTACACGGAACCAGCTATCTAAGCACATCCAGGATAGGCAATTCTCTGGCACAAAATTTTAACTAGGATGGCACCATTAAAAATTTTCGAAACAAAGAACAATTATCAACATTGAAGTATTTCTTTGTTTTTAGAAATCACACCTACAAGCCAAATGCCGTGTGAAAATGACATATTTTTCCTTTGCCACACGTACAAATGGATGCAAATAAAAGAATACGCAAAATCTGATACATCTGCCAGTGTCATCTGCAAGAGTCACGATATTCTTCAATCCCCTGCCCTTCACTTGATGCCTCGGGACAGGAAAAAGCGACCATCCGACAATATCGATCAACGTCACGAAATTCGCATTCTATATATCGGACACGTGCGAAGGTGAAACGAGCTCAATAGCTTCCGTCAGAATGGCAATCGCTTTTTTTCCCTTGTGCGGGAGGGAGGTGTGAGTGTTTAGCAGCACCCACCGATTGGTTGAAGAGTGGGTGGAGTGGGGAGGCAGCTGACAGCGGGAGGAGGGGCAGGGCGCGATTCTTCCCGGCGGATTGATTCGGCTGTCAATAGCAGGCGCTACTGTCGCGCGCTGCCGCAAACTTGCGCTCAACCCGTGTGCCGGCGCGCCTCAAAAGGGTTCCGATATATTACCTTCAGCGTCCATTCCATGTGCTCGCCTCAACTTCTCAATAGATCCCCGGCTAACCACCAGCAGTGACCTCTCATTGTCTGAATGCTGCATCTAACTTCATTAAACCCTGAATTTTCATTTAGTTTACAAGCATACATATTTCATTCCTAATTAAAGTAAGAAATTATAAAATACACTGATCAGCCAGTACATTATGACCACCTTTCTAATAGCCGATATGTCCGCCTTTGGCAAGATAACAGCGGTGGTGCGTCTTGACATTGAGGCCATGAGGCCTTTGTAGGTAGCTGCAGGGAGTTGGCACCATATCTGCACACAAGTCACCTAATTCCCGTAAATTCCGGGGAGGAGCGCGATGAGCTCTATCGCCCCGTTCAATCACATTCCCGATGTGCTCGATCGGGTTCAGATACTGGCGAGTTTGGTGGGCCAATACATCAACTGCAGCTCGCCACTGTGTTCCTCGACCACTCCATCACATTACCTTGTTGAAAAATGCCACTGCCATTGGGAAACATGGTCACCACGAAGGGGTGTATGGTCTGCAACCAGGGTAATTATACCTACTTATTGGCCGTCCTGGTGCCTTGCACGAGCTCCACTGAATCCATGGATGCCCACGTGAATGTTCCCCAGAGCATAATTGAGCCGCCGCCAGCTTGTCTCCGTCCTGGAGTTCAGGTGCCAAGAAGCTGATCCCCTGGAAAACGACGAATTCGCATCCTCCCATCGGCAAGATGAAGAATGTATCAGGATTCATCAGATCATGCAACGCTCTGCCACTGTGCCAACGTCCAGTGACGATGGCCACATGCCCATTTCGGTCGTAGTTGCCGATGTCGTGGTAGCCTATTAACATTGACACATGCATGGGTCGTCGGCTGCGGAGGCCCGTCGTTAAGAGTGTTCCGTATAACGTGTGTTCATACTTCGGAAATGCTTGTATTCTGATGTTAGTTTCCGCCACAGTTCGCCGCCTGTCCTGTTTTACCAGTCTGCGCAGCCTACGACATCCGACATTTGTAATGAGGGGTGGCCGTCCAACCATTCGATATTTAGACCTTGGTTTCGCCATTTGTTGAATACACTCACCACAGCACGCCTCGAACACCCGACAAGTTGTGCAGTTTCCGAATGCTCGTGCCGAGCCACTGGGCGATCACAATCTGCCCTCGGTCAAACTCAGATAGATCGTGGGCCTTCCACATTCTAAACACGGATAGCACGCTCACTGATACTGCATGCAACGTGTGTGTGTCTGAATAGCAGTCATTCTTCGTCAGGTGACGCTGCTTTCACCTGGACGGGTTTATATCAATAGTATGTAGGTGGTCATAATGTTCTGACTGATCAGTGTAAATCAGAAAATCTTTTACGCAACTCACAAGAGTCCAAAGAAAGCCCCGACACTACACGGCACGTTTCTTCCGTGGTGCTACCACCATCTGGATATTTTAATATTCATATCTCATAACTTTTGGCACTTGAGTTTAAATTCTGTAACATTACCGCATGGTGCCTCCTCCATCGAACAGTGTCGGATCTAGGGGGAGGGGATCAAACCGTAGCGGCTTGCCCCGGGCTGCAACTTCAGGGGGAGGAGAGGGGGCAGAATCATGTTTGAAGGGGCGGTAAATTGCAAATTCGTGTGGTGGCGATCTTTTTTTTTAGCTCTACTGCCCTGATCAACCATCAGGGCTGCGGCGAAATCGAAGAAAAGCTCTATACTGTCCCGGGCGGTTAATTAATGTTTGAAGGGGCGCCAATCTCAAGTTTTTGCCCCGGCTCAGAAAATTCGTAGATCCTCCAGGGCCATCGATAAACTAAATGTATAGATTAGCTGTTTGTCCGCTTGATTGGTTTGCAGCTCGGTACTTTTACTGTCGAAAAATTATCACACATTCGTCCAGAAATGTACGATATGGCAGTACCAGAGGAAGAATTGTCTCTTGTCGTTACTCTCACGTCTCGTCAAAAAATTAGGCAGACCTCTCGACTGTCCACTTTTAACCAATCAATTTATAAGGTCGCTCTGATGCCACAGAGAAAATTTGTTTGGTCCCACGTTCAGGCTATGTTAAGGAAAGATATTTGAAACGTTTCCCTGACATTCACAGTTAGAACGGGTAGGTGGCATGAAGTGATGGCACATTTCAGTACCTATGTAGTTGAGCCCATGGACCGGATATCAGGAGTCGGCACGCAGTTCTCACTGTTCCATTTCAATATTTGATCAATGATCCTTTCATGAGCTGGTATACATGAACGTGACAAACAATATGTACGCCTGAATGTTGAGATTGAAAGAAAGAATACTCCTGCCAGCACAGCCAAAGCTAACTAGACCAATAAGACGGCACACCTGAAAGAAGAAAAACTACGGCATCTATAATTTAGCAGAATTAGGGTATGAAAACTATCAAGTGTCTTTAATTAATGACATATTGCTCCAAAAGCTTCAACTTATTAAGTTAAATTATTTAAAAATTGTGAAATAGTAAAGACTCCCTTTTCGTGTTGATGATAACGGTTATGTATGAACTTCTTTCTTAAAGAAATTTGTTCCTCTAATAAAAACACCTTCGTTAAAGAGATTTTTTTTTAAAAGGGTTCAAACTGATTTGTCATCCACCTCTCGTTTTTTTTAGATGGGGTAGGGAAAGAAATCAACACATAATTAAAATCTGACATCCTTACAGAAGAATAGCGCAGTCACCATCCTCTTATATAAAATGCAGGGTCTGAAGACTGCGCGCGTCGTTGATAGCTATTGGCTAGAGAACGGTCTCGTGCCAGCCGTCACTCGCCAATCAACAGCCGCAAAAATGATTTACAAACGTTCCTTCATGTTTCTTTTTGTTTATTTACAACTAGATGCGGAAATTCATGTAAGGAGAAGGAGAAATTTCTATGGCTATATCAGGAAACTGAGGGGAAGGGAGGATGTAGAGACACTTATAGATAAGGATGGAGAAGAAGTTACTGACGATTTGAAAAACGCAGAGATTTTAAGTAACTGGTTCAGTGAAAGCATTAGGGACAATGAATCAGAAACAGGAGGGTCTAATTCGGAGAACGAGCTTAACAACACAATTAGAAATGACGATAGTAAAAAATTTGATATCCATCCTGAGGAAATCATGAAGGAAATAAGAAAGCTGAAAAAACATAAAGGGGCTGGTGAAGATAATATTACTACAGATATCTTAAAGATAGCCGGATGTGACATTGTACCTTATCTTGAAATATTATTTAAATTGAGTCTAGACACTTGCTGCTTACCACAGGACTGGAAAAGTGCAATAGTAGTACCGGTACATAAGGGAGGGGTGAGAAATAGAGTTGAGAATTACAGGCCAATCAGTTTGACATCAGTGGTAGGTAAATTAATGGAAAGATTGATATGCAACCACATCAGAAATATATGTGAGGAACGTAATTGGTTTTCAAGCAGGCAACATGGTTTCAGGCAAGGATATTCATGCGAATCTCAGTTGGTGGGATATATGCAAGATATTTCAGATGAAATGGACAAGGGAGGCCAAATTGATAGTGTAGCACTAGATCTGTCTAAGGTGTTTGACAGAGTAAGCCATAAAATGGTAGTAAATAAGGTAAAAACCATTGGAGTGGATAAGAAAGTCATTTGCTGGGTAGAAGAATTTTTAAAAGGTAGAAAACAGAAAGTTAGGGTAGGAAATGTGGTATCAAAAGAAGTGGAAGTAAAAATGGGAGTGCCACAGGGTAGCGTATTGGGACCATTGCTATTCATTATTCTAATGAATAATTGCGTTGATTGTTTACTATCTGAAATTAGATTGTTTGCAGATGACATAATGCTGTATAAAAGAATCAAAATGATAGAGGATTGTAAACAGTTGCAGGGTGATCTGGACAGGATATCTAATTGGGTTGGTAAACATGGAATGAAGATAAATGCAAAGAAGAGTCAGCTTATTAGATACACAAATAAAAAACAAAAGGTTAATTATGAATATAAGGTGGGGAAAGAATTGCTTGCTGAAGACTTGAAATGCAAATATCTTGGAATTACTTTTGATAACAAACTTAACTGGGCAGAACACATAGGACAGGTGGTAGGAAAAGGTTTCAAAGTTCTACACTTGTTGGAGAGAGTTATGAGGGGATGTACGAGAGAAGTCAAGGAATTGGGTTACAAAACTTTGGTCAGACCATTGCTCGAATATGGTAGTGTAGTATGGGACCCTCATTTTACGTATCAAATACAGGAGTTGGAGACGGTGCAAAGAAGGGCTGCTAGATTTGTTTCTGGAAATTATCGCAGAATGCAATCAGTGACGGATATGATAAAGGAGCTGGAATGGGATTCATTGCAAGACAGGAGGAGGATGAGGAGGGTCATGGGAGTGTACAGGGCATATACTGGTGATGAGGCATGGAAAGATATTGCAATAGGAATGAAAAGTAGTGCATGGAAGGGAAAAGATGACCACGACCACAAGCTGGCACTCGATTTCAGGCACATGGGTGTGGGAAGATTCTCTTTTTTAGGTAAGGGTGTCAGGGATTGGAATGAGTTACCAAGAGAAATGATGAATAATTTACCGAAAACTTTGAAGGAATTTAAAGATAAAATTTGTAGAGGGCAAATGTAGGTGGGTGCAGGATAGGGGGAAGATGGGTGTGTAGGGAAATTGCCAGCCGGAGCCTGTGCTCCATTGCAATTAATTAAATTAAAATTACGGTATATTATCTGTATCAGTTATAAGAACTAGGTTAACACATAACCTAAGAATTCTTTGGCAGGAGATAAGAGACAATGAAGTTTATTAAAAACTCAAATTTTACATGCAAAGTGCGTAATCGCGAAATGTATCAGTCAAATAAATAACAGTTATCCGTTTTCGAAATTATAGTCTCCGTCATTTAAAGTAAAATGCATTTATTAAATAGAAAATCCTAGTCAAATTCTCTAATAATCTAACCTTACTTTACTACTTTTTTTTTTTTACTTATTGCTTTACGCCTTGTCGACAACTAAGGTCATTAAAGGCGGGACGGGGAGGAATTCGGCCATGGCCTTTTTAGATAGATAGATATATTCACTTTGATCCCATGTGAGCATAATCTCGGGGATGTGGAACAATACGCAAGCATCCCGGCATTCGCCTGGAGTGATTTGGGGAAACCATGGAAAACCCAAATCTGGATGCCCGGACGGGGATTCGAACCCGCGTTCTACCGAATGCGAGGCCAGAATGTTAACCACTCTTGGTGACAGTCTAACCAGAGTAAGATATCATTAAAAACGATTCTTATTCGTTTTTCCTAACAGGCTTTTCCAGAACAAATTCCTACTACCATCATAGATGGTAGCCTTAGTTTTTGATAGCGTACACGTGTTAGCTATTAAATTAGATTCAAGTTTACATTTTTATGTAGATTTAAATCATCAAGGATATTACTATGCATACACAATTCAACAACGATATTCTTGCCGCAGAAATAATAGCCACCAGAGAAATCAGAAATTAGATATTATGTGCACAGTTTAATAATTACATAAGAAACTGCTATAAAATTAATTACCATAATACAGTTATAAAGTTTGCTTTTCGAAGCATTTTGTTCTTTAAAAAATGTGGAAAAATATTTCGGCTGAGAAAACGTGTAACTTCGAATACGGTACTTTTCATTAGCATGTAGCTGTTGAAAGTAAACATTTAAGAAACTTAAATTTCTCACGGCTCTGCTATTGGTAACCACGAATACCAAAGCTCATTCCGGCCTATGCTAAATTTTAATTTAATTAAAACTTTCGCTAATTTTGCTACTTGAACAAAGTTTATTTATTACGGTTTATTTGCTTTTTACATATTTTACTTACTAATTTCGTTAATAATCTTTCCTCACGTTCACTGTACGTGAGTTATTAGGTTATTTAATGTGGATATCAGGCCAAAAATGTTGACGAATCGACTATTCTGACAATTCATTTTTTCGAAGTTGTTCAGCTATTTAATAATCTGGAATCTGCACAAATTCCCCGGCTGTTAAAGAAACTATGACCAAGATTACATTATGACTGTGTTACCAGATTCATTTAAAAAATAAAAAGTGATGCTTTATGGCAGTGATTAAAAAAATATTAAAACGCGAGGAGGAGATGCGTAGTTCATTTTCTTGCTGCGAGTCTGAATCGATGTGTATTTTGTTTACCTGCTATTACCAGTTGTGGAAGAATCGGCAAAAAAGCTAGGATTTTACCATATAGGAAGGTACTTTTTATCACAACTAATGATGTGGTTATGAATATGCATTTGTCACTACCCAAGAACGCTGCCCGTGTAATAGGCATACTCTAATACTCTATTCAAATATTTTTATATTTCAAATATACTACAAACAACTGTCCTAAGAAGTTAAGAACCATGTTTCAAGTAGAATTTTGAACAAGTGAAACACTTAACTTTCACGCACTCTATACCAATAAAGTGAAATTATGCTTTTGCGATTGTCTTTCTTGTCATCATTTGTTTAGAAGTCACTATAGTATTGGAAAATACTATGTATACACACAAAATGATCGTAGAATAACAAACTAGGAAGCTGAGGTATCCAGGATACATCGCTGAGAATAACCCCCTGTTCAGAATATTTAAATCATTTGAAACTAAGACACAAGCTAAAAGTTCTGATTTATTAACCTGGAAGTTCTGGCGAAACATTGTGAAAGTGATTTGTCAACCTGAACGTTATCTGGAATTTCAGGGTGACAAAAAGGTGTGATTATCAGCATTTAAAATGGCTTTTGCTCCAGGTTAGTAGGCCTACGATCTGAAATCTAGTTTGGTTTATTGAAAAATATAACAAAGTTCCAGAATTTTAGACTATTTTTCTCCGAGTATCTCTAAATATTGAACCAGACGGTCAGTCTTTATACCCAAGACTCTTCTATACCCTACCCTGTTCACTCCGAACTAGTATCTCAAGATCATTAATAAGGTAGAAATACAGCATTCAGATGGTGTGGTGTTATCAAAAGACCAAATTTATTTTAAATTTTGTTTATGGCTTTACGCCTCGTTGACGTCAAGGTCATTAGAGGCAAGAAAACACTGGGGGCAAGGAATGGAGACGAATTCGGCCATAACCTTTCTGAAGTGATTTGGAGAAACCAAGGAAAACCAAAATCTGGATGATCGGAAGGGGATTCGAACCCGCGTCGTCCCGCATGCAATGCCAGAATGTTAACGCTCACCCACTACGCTCGGTTTGTTTTTTTTTTTAATTCTTTTATGTTACCAATTGTCCACATTGGTTATTAAATACATTTAGAATTCAAATTTTTATTAAAAATAATGACTGATGCACTGAAATGTTTATAACGTTTGAAAAATTATGAATATGTGTTATTCTAATGTCTAAGCAAAATATTAACAGGCGAACAGTGTACTTAAGAATGGAGTGGGGTTTGTACCGCTAACAGGTTTTTGTTCAGCGGATGACAAGTACTCTATCTTTCACAGATAAGTGTTCATGTTTTTATCATTTTTATGAATTAGCCGGAGGTTTTAATTTTACTGTCATTCACCTAGCATGTCTAGAAAAACTCCAATATTGTAATAATTTTGTAGTTATGGCTGAATGTTGACTTATGTCTTTTTTTCTATTCTTCTTTTTGTACTTTAATCCAAGATATTAAGTTTCCCTACAACATTTCTATCATGAAATTAAGTTTTTAAGTTTCATGATTTTTTTGCAAATAAATGGTCAGCTTGTTAACTGTTCAGTTCATGTTTTGTTAACACTTGAAATAATCATTTTCATTTACTGAAATTAATTTATTGGTATTTATTACTGGTATATGGCAGCACTCAGATGGCCATTGTCAAATCAGAAGCTTCAGTTGACAAAAGATTTCCGTTCCTGTGTCAAAGACTATTTAGAAAACTTTTAAAGAGATCAATGCATTCCATACTTCCTTGGTAACTAGAGTGAGTTATTTCTGCTATTGAAAAGAAGAGCTAAAGAATGCAGAAGCAAGAATTTGTAAAGTTGAAATTGGAGTACAGTACATGGATATAATTATACTTATTATTTCTGATCTTAACATCTGCTGTACTTTAGAATCAACTGGCTTGTAGACACATAGGCAAGACTCAGACGTGAAGAGGAATACATCCAATTTGCAGTACGGAGATAACGCATATGGGGAGAAAGAGAATATGGTCAGTGAATTTAAGGTAGTACTATGGGAAGATAGTGCTGTATTATCTCCTGAGGATGGGTTTTATGTAAATGCAGTTAGTAGGGAAACAAAGTGGAAGAAGTACTAAATACCAATAGTTTGGTTGATGATGGAGAAAAGATTATGAATTATTTATTTCATCTCAAACATATTGTTACACAATTACAAACATCAAATTGTACTAGACCAAAACTTATTCACTTCCAGAGCACTCATATAGTTCATCTTCAGAGCAGGGTGCTGGACAGAGCAACACTGGAGCATGAGCTGATTAGCCTAATCCTTACCACAGTTACACATCAAATCACTGATCTCTGCATAGCGAGATTGACTATGGATTTACCCACTCCTGATATTAGCCTATTCAGGGACTTCCATGTCAACCATCCCTGGTCATAGCCAGGTGGTAAATGTTCATACAATCTTCCCCAGCCATGTGGAAGAGGAGATTTAACTTCCCACAGTTATAACCTGGTTTTCTCAATTGTAGTTGTAAGTTCCTGTGATGTTCTTAGAAAAAAATTTCTGGACTTGAGTCTTTGCCTGTGTGGTAAATGTCCATGTATTGGAAGAGTTTTCATGATCCACTTTCCTTGTTTGCTGCCACTTCTCTTCAAACAAAAGGTAATGCTATCCCTGCGAGGCAGAAGAGCCATTTGACTGGAGTGGATTTTAAAAAGTCTGTTATGATTCTGCTGGTGGTGTTACATGCAATTTCTACCTATTTGGCATGAGTTGAGTTTTACCAAACAGAACAGGCATCCTCTGCAACCAAATAACAGTACTAGGGAAGAAGTTCGGATGGTTTCCGGTTGGCTACCCCACAGTGAACCAACCAGTTTTCTAAGGAGATTGTTCCAAATAGAATCTTTCAGTTTGGAATTCATATAATATTTCCTGAATCTAAGATCTGTCAAGGGTCACTCCTAGATATTTTCGAGTGTCAGTGTTCCAGTTTGACCCCTAACATGTTACCTTTAACTTACGAGTGGCTTCTTTATTCTTCAAATGAAAAGCACATACAAGAGGATGAATGAAGGCTGGCATATGGAAAAGGGTATGAAAAAACGGCTACAAAACAGTATACAGGAGTTTTACTATGCTTTTCTTCCCAAAAAGCCAGTCAGTTGATTTCAAGTAAAGGAAAATAAACCACATGCGACCTAGCCATATCCCATTCTTTTTGTTAAGTAAAAGTATGTTAAAGAGTTGTACTGGATGTTAGAAAGGAAAATCATTGAGATATCAGTGCATAATTAGGTGGTGGTATCTTTAGATAATCATTCACCAAGATTGATCCTAGATGTGAAAAAAAAAAAAAATGCAAAAGATTAGCCTCAACCACTGGACAAAATAATTCAGAAATTTCAAGGAGGCTGATATGCAATTTCACTTGATCTCCTAAGCTGTATTGGCAACTTCTGATTGATTAGGCATGCTGAAAACATACCGTATTCCATTCTGAAAGAAAGTCTAATCAACTTCTGGTGCTGCCGGTTGGACTAAATGCAGTCATGAGCTGGACCGAACCCTGGCAATATGATAAGAGAAGACACAAGTTTGTGTGTACAATATTACTATCACTTCCAAAATCCAGAAGGTCCTGAGAAAATACTTACAGCCACAAGGAAGGAAGTAATGAGCTTGAAATTGAATTTTGTTCAGCACCACATCAATTTTTAAGGTTAGGTAATCACCTTGGAGGACTGTTGGTTAGCAAGAGTGAAGGGATGAGTCACTCTATACGTGAAGCAGACAATTTCATTCTGAACGTACCATTGGAGAAAGAAGTCGGAGTATTTGGTCCATATGAAATATAAAAATGACGATACCATAAAAGTTGACAGCATCTTATTGCTTTCACAAAGGGATCATACTCAACAGAATTCTGAGAAAAGTAATAAATAGAAGCTGTTTATCCCATACAATTGGGTTAGTGTTATAACAAAATCATACACAATTTGAGCTGCAAGCATTATTAATGCTACAAGCTAACTGTCATAGCGGATAGCCAAATTATCTACTTGTAAAATTTGTCAGAGAACAAAAGGCAGACAAAATTTTGATGGTCAGCAAAATGAAAAGTATTAACTCTTCAAATACCAAAGAACTAGTATCTGCAGGGAAATAAACAAAACAAAAAAAACCTTAACATGTTATGACTGGGAGTAATACAAATATTGGTCATTTTAGGTGTTACATCAAGTTATATCCTTTAAAGAAAGCCATAGAGTACTTGTCAGCAAAATCACTGAAGAATGTATCTTAGAAGTGGTGAAAATGATTAGAATTTTTTCAGACTACACTCCCCCAATTTAGTAGCAAAAAGGTGTCAATCTTTGAAAAGCCACAGAAGCCACCCATAAAGCAATGTTGCAGAGACACTTGGGTGGTTTCGTATCTATTGTCGCAACCATAAGCAGTTGGTCCTAAAAGTAGGATTACTAAGTACTAAACACATTCCACACGATTCTACCCCTTTCCAAAATTAACTGCTTCGTTGGCTGCTGAAATTTATTTTCAAATGGAAAAAAATTATAAACAAAAACCACTAATTTTCTACTTGACGCACAATAAACATCAATAACCCCCACACACAGTGGTAGGAAATATTTTTTTCAGTGCCCTTTATTTCTACTCAATTCCCCTAGAATATAATTTTTCAATTTTTTAAAATCTGATATTCAGTTTTGGATCAACTAAATACATGACAGGTTCAAATTTGTAGAAAAAATTTATTCCATCTACAAACCAGTCAGGGTTTTTAATTCACAGTCTTGATTCAAGATATACTCACATTCCTTGCTCCAGATTGGGTGAGACCCAGAGCAGTTAATGCACATTTGTGGAATGGTGCAGCTGCTACATGGTTGATGTGCCCTATGCCACACTTTTCAGGAGCAGGTTTGCCATTGCAGGGCACCATAGTATGCCTGAACCTCTTAAATTTAAAACAGCACATTGGATCTGGAACATATGTTTAGACTGCAAGTATTGATTCAGAAAACCTTGGGTGTAACGAAAAAGAGTAGAAGCCTTTCCAAAACTTACCATTTACTCTCCATTTTATCTGACCAACCTCAACCAGTTTCTATTTTTCACTCCTTAAGAGTTACTTGGTTTCTAAGTTTATAAAGTCATAGCAGATAAAAATATCCTTGCTACTATTTACAGACTTAACGGAGTTTGCACTTCACTGCTAATACCAGGCTTTTTAGACTTAATGAGCAGGGATGGTTGCTGGTAGAAGTTTCCAGTTACACTGTCCTGTTCTTTAGCTTTTTAACAGATTTTAGGGTCCCCACAAGGCCCTCTAGTCTCTTACTAATGTAAAGAGGGATACCTTCTTGGAGACTCACTCCCTTCTGGACATAATAGAATTTTTTAGGAAAACAGCTTTTTCCATTACTAATTTCAGTACCAGTAAAAGCCACAGGGATAGCAGTTTCAGCAAGTTTCTTTACCTTGTGGGTGTTATAAGACCCTTGTGGTTCACCTAACTTGTAAGAGGGATTTTTTTTTATTTTTTGTAAATTTTTAATTTTGGTCCCATGAGTTTGGAGGAAGACTAAGCAGCATGAAGCCCCCATATCACCCAACCAAGCCTATCAAGCCTATCAACAGTGGTGCAGCTAGCGCCAGAGGTTCTACACCGGGAAGTGGTTTCCCCCATCACCCATTCATCTCTTTGGTACATTACTCTCCTTGAGATTGAAGAATTTTTTTTTTATAGAAGTTTGTACTGCACTCATTGGCATAGAAGCCAAGATAATCTCTTCAAGACATACAATGCTCCATTGACACATTCTATGGAGGTCGTCAATTCAATCAAGAAGTTTATGGTGTGGACAACTTGAAGCACTTATGTTGCCAAATCTGGTACTGCAGTTTGCCAAACCCATATCTACCACTTATATGCCAGGTGCCTGTGGGGGTCCCAGAAGGAATGTTGCCACAGCCATTTGAGGAAACCATTTCAGCATTTATCTGGAGTGATTTCAGGAATCCATGGAAAACCAAAATCTGGAACCCAAGTTCTCCTGAATGTGAGACCAGATCATTACCAGTCACCCACCATGCTTTCTCATATTTTCTTCATCTTTGATGTTCTGATCTGTGGCTGCAGTTTTTGTCATCAGAGGTTATCTTCTCTATTATTTCATTATTGAAAATTGAGTATGATCTTTCTATATGTTTATAAACTTTTGATGAGATTGAGGTAAATCATGCAAAACTAAGAACTGTAAGACAGCACAAAACTTTGGTTTATCTACCTAAAGAAATAATTCATTTATTTAAAAAAAAAAAAAAAAATTAGTTCAGAAAACCAGTACACAGATAAAGTTGAAACTTTGTTCACTATGACACTAACCACAGAAATGCATTGACAGCAAGGCCATCTAAGTGGCAGGCTCAAAACATTTTCCCTCATGTTTAACCTATTGGATGTACCTCACATTTTGTACTTACAAAGACATCTGATCTAAAATATTTGAGATTACTGCATTAAAAAGATCCAAATTCCTTATCCTTTTCAACATATCTTCTAGCTGAGTAGCAAATAAAGATTACTTTGTGTGTGTGTGTGTGTGTGTGTGTGTGTGTGTGTGTGTGTGTGCGCGCAACAAAAATACAAAAATCCTCACTCTTGGAGAAAATACCAAAGTTTTCTAATCCATTTGCATCAATTTGTTATATAGGACATACCCCTCAGTGCAATAGCAGCTATAGTATATAGGTAACAATTGGATATTTCTTGAAGCGTTTTAACAGTCAACAGTTTACACTGCCAGAAATTATTTAAACAATCACAGCATACAGTATTCAGTTTTATTTATGTATTAATATAACAAATTTATTTCTCAAATTTATTATGAATAGGTCCACAGATTATCAGATGGTACAATTTCAATTTCTGATCATTGCATACATTTATATATATTAAATTAATTAAAATAAGAAATGAGAATCTAAAACAAGATTGACAGGGTACTTCTTTTAGTGCTAAACACAAATGTTTGAATATACCATGAAATACAGATCCACAAATAACAGTATTGAATAAATAATAAACTGTAAACATTTTCAGACATTATTCCAATTATTTCTTGGAACATTGGCAAACTGCATTCAGTATCTCCAATGAAAGCAAAAACACACACACCATAAGGTCTATTATTGTCATTTCTGAATGCACCATGTTCAGTTCGATTTTGTCTCATATCTTTATACTGAAAAATAGTTCAACATCACAAAATATTTAGGATATAGTGAAGCAAAGCATAGCATAAACCAAAATTTTATCTTCAACTTTTCCAATGCTTTGTCCTCATTTCCATTATTTATCAATATGAATGCACATATTTAAACAATTGCACAAAAATAACTTCAGATACAAAGATATAATTTTACACTGCACTTCAATTGAAGCAGTAGACAAGTAATGAAAACTGGAATGTGTCAATACATTATAATGGAACATCCTTACGCAACTGCTTTGGCTTCAGGCATGAATGCTTCCCAGTATGTTATTAGCTGCAAATTTGAAACAAGATTAATCTCATAGCCAGTAAATTATAAGCAAAGAAAAGAACTTAAGTATCATTTTAAAACAATCAAGAAAAATATATGGTGAGACATTTAATCCTCTGTCAAGTAAGCAGAAACAAAGTTAAAATTTTGCAATCCTTAAAAAATTGTTTTATAAATGCACGAAATAATGAAAATTACCTGATGTTGACTATTCATCAAAGTTTCCACATACTGTATAATAATGGCTTTGAAATCTTTGACACGATTTATTTCAAATCTTTCCATTTCTTTCTTTATCATTTTAGAGATATTATCAAATTCTTCTTGTCCACGCTCAACTTTTGCCTCCCACTGAAATATGAAAGATACCAAATATTATGGCAATACATGAAATCTGAAATCTGATTATGAAAGTAATACAATATGAATCTTTGAATCATTTAAATAATTAAATATCAATTCCCTGTGAGCAAGTTTAAATTAAAAAAACTTTTGAAAATAGTACACAGAAGAGTGATTAAACACACATTGTTTGGTAATGTGGAGTATCAATGTGGCACATTGTTCAGGACTCATATTCTGAACATTTTGAAGTAGATGCAAACATAAGATATTTTCTTTTTGCTTGCCTCGCTGATGTGGGGTAACCATGGAAAACCCAAGTCTGCATGGTCAAATGAATTTGAAACTATGTAGTCCCAAATGTGAGGCCAGAGCATTACTGATCACCAACCACTCTGTATGAGATATCTGTTTGCATTAATAGAAGAAAGTTTCTGGCATCTCAGAATATTTGCAACAGCAGTGGGTTTTAATGGACAAATTCAATGGTATACGACAAAATTAAATGCTAGGTTTTGTTATATGAGGGATTCTTAAGCAAAGTATTTTGGAAAGGTGTCCAGGGATCGACGTTTTTGGCTGTAAATTCTAAGAGCAAAAAATCTGAGTCACAATTATCAAGAAATTTACTTTTTCTGGGAATTCGTATCTTCTATAAAAGTCATTGATCTTTGTACTTTGCTAAAATTTACTTGCACCTATTTGAATGAACCGTTTGTATGATGTACTGAAAAATTTCCAGTAAAACCCCAAGATTTGTTATTCTTACTAAGCACACTGTGTCAAGTAAGTGATTACCCAGTGTTAAAAATAGCAAATGCCCAAGTTTTATAGCTAGCATGACATTCTGCACATACTCAAATTTTTGGTTTGAAGAATAACTAGTTTCCAAGGAACAGAATTGGACCTAAAAACAAAAGTTTTTTTGGATAAAAAACAAAAGTTGTTTGGATAAAAACAAATATGAAAGCTATATTAACAAGTGTTGCCATTTCAAAATGAAGACACTATCAGCTACCCACAATAATAAATAATGATAAGTATAGCCTTTTTTCCCCAGAATTTCTGTATACTAAGCTTCCAGTTCAAAGATTGTAGAACAAATTGTTTCATACTTTCTTTACAGTTTGTTTGCATGCCATAAAGAGATAGCAGGCACTTAACACTGAGCTCATATCACTCATTTTTTGCACTACATGTTCCATTTCATTTCCACCTTCCAAGTGTCCCTTCTTCCAATGCCCAGTTTTCTTTGCAGAGATGATCTGTACCTTCATTCCACTCTACACACCATTTATACTTATTTAACAGCTGAAAACTGACCACAACATATAAAACCAGTTCTGTTAGCTACAACCTTATTACAATATGGTAACATCAAATGACTTAGTTAAGACAAATGTACAAGCGTATGGCTGAACAACTACTGCAAAAAGTAAATTCCTATTTCCCATTGATTCTAAGAATATCATGAGACCCATTTACTTTGTAAACATATTTTAAATAAGAAATGACTATCCTTTACCCCAAGTGGCAGCAGAATGGCAAAGAATTGTAAACAACTTGAAAATGTCACCGTTATTTGTTCATGTTCTTTAATTACTAATCTCACATCCTTTGAGAGTATATTCTCCCACCTACCAACTGTTGCCTCTTTCGAATTTTAAATTCTTTCTTTCTTTTGGTAAATTATTCAATGCTTCCCTTTGTAATTTATTTCAATTCCCAACTCCGCTAACTACAAAAGAATTTTCCCACTCCCTTACGCATGGTCATCTTTTTCATTCCATGAATTGCTCCCAATTCTTTGACAAATATGTTTCCGAGCCTTATCACCAACACTTTTACACTTTTTATTGTATTTGTGTCTGCAACTTTCCTCACATCTCCCCTTCTTTGTTTATATTTGGTATCTAGTTCCTTCTGCCTCTTTTCAAACCCAATGGATTTCCTTTTCTAGTCTATAAATTTAGTGGTTATAAATGATTTTGATTATGAACAACCTTTTCCCCGTATCTTTCACAGATAAATTTAAAACAGGAATAAAATAATCTGCCTACTTTGATTATCCAGTCATTATACAGCACATACATAGATGGACCAGATGGTGCCAATTATTCTAACATCTAAAAAATACATTTACATACCAATGTGATTAGTTAACACAGGTTTTGAAGATATTATTTTAATCATACTCTTGATAAAAACATTAAATTCTATGAAATTCAACTTATTTTTTTTTTTTTTTATCTGATTAATGTCTCTCTAACAGCGAGGTCTTTAGAGACGGGAAAGGACGGGGGGCAAGGAATGGGAAGTAATTCGGCCATGGAGGAAGCATCCCAGCATTTGCCTGGAGTGATTTTGGAAACCATGGAAAACCCAAATCTGGATGCCCGGACGAGGATTCGAACCACCGTCCTCCCGAATGAGAGGCCAGAAACTAGCCGTTACACCACCACGCTCGGTAAATTCAACTTAAATTGTATCATCTATCTTCTCTTATGAACCACATAACAGACTTGTTATAATCTACAATCTCACCTAAAACCACTCAGAAAGGGGTCTATGTTGCATAGTTGTACAGTAAGGAGCTTTTCTAAATATTTCCTTAATAGTAAAACACTTTTCAACTTGATTCCCAATAATTTACAGGAAACATCAGTTTTAGGAAGTTGCAAATTAATTCACACCCCCCTGATCTCCATTCAATACCACAGGTAAAGCAGAAAATTATGATCAATTTAAGGTGTACTATATATAGGCTAGGAATTTTATCTAAAAAGATATGTCAATTTTAAGTCTTATCACGACACATGCTTGGATGGAGCGAAGTATAAAAGTTTATGATTTTGATGAAAGGAAAGAACTATTCCAAATTTTAATATCATAGGTTGTCAGCATAGATAGGTGCATGATGAATAAAAATTTGAGTAGTTAAGTAAATTCTAAACAGGGATTTTATTAATGTAAAGAAAATCAAAATCTTGAGAAAAATAGGTGAAGGATATAATTAGGTATAGAAAATCAATAAAATTCTGGGGATTACGAATACAAGAACAATTTCTTAAAAAGTTTAAAATTTCAAAGTTTAATTTTGTAAGTATTGTCTTGCTTTCCACACATCTGTATGCTTACGTCACAGATATAAATCAAGATTTAGTAGAAGCACTGGCGAGGAGTAAAGGGGGTTCTCAAAAATAGAATAGTTATTTCAAAAAAATAAAAACCGCCTTCAATAAACTAAAATTTTAAAATAACTTTATACCTTGCTTAGAAGAAAATAAGTCTAAATGGACAATATTTTACATTACTATTATTCAAACTTTTACATTAATCAATTATTTTTGGAGTTGGTGCCAGCCATCTCATAGTGAGAAACAAATTGCTCAACTTTATTTGCTGTTCGGGGCGACATGGAGAGTACAAATGAAAATTCATAATATTTTACGGCATGTAGTGAGGCAGATATTTTTTGTGAGAGACAGTTTAGGGGGAACAAATTAGACAGTATGATAATCTGTGGCTCACTCTCATTGGTGCTACACTGTCAGTTGGTTGCATCATGCGGTAAATGTTTTACGGTTAGAATAATATAAGTGTATATCTGTATATTTCAGTTTTGTTGAAACATGTTTCTAGCATTAATCACAGGTAAGTAGTAACTTTTTTATGTATTATTGTCAATCATTATTTTTATTTTTTGTTTTTCTTACTTTGGCTGGCACAGACTACAAAAATAACTGATTAATGTAAAAATTTCAACAATGTAAAATATTGTCCATTCAGATTTATTTTCTTCTAAGCATGATATAAAGTTGTTTTAAAATTGACATAGACAATAGTTAAGAGGGTGGAAAGGTGGAGAGTGGGAGAGGGGTTGGGTTTCCCCAAACCAAATGTTGACGGTATTTTCTCTTTATTTTAAATTGTGTCCAAGTTCTATCAAAATCGGATGAAAAATTTTGGTTTGTATAAAAATTAAGGGTGTAAAGGGGTAGAAGGGGTGGTTTCTCAATGAAATTTATATGGGACCACTTTGAAGAAATACCCCAGCCACTAAACAAATTTCATCAAAATTGGTTTACAATTGTTAAATATATCGCTGAAAATACATAATAATAATAATAATAATAATAATAATAATAATAATAATAATAATTACAGATGAATTGAGAACCTCTTTTTTTATGTCAGTTAATTAGAACAAATTTCCTCTAGTAACATGTTAATTGCAGCCAGAAGTAAGGAAGAGTTAGCCAGATATAAATTTTGAGAAGTTTCAGTCTGATGTCATGCTGGCACGAAATGAATGGCCAAAATTCTGTTAGTTTGCTCCCAGAATAAGACATTTACAGTAATGTAACAGATGGAAAATTTCAATAAAGTATATGATCTAAAAGTCTCAACAGAGGAGTAAGTATCCTAAAAAAATATTAGCAGAAAACTGAAACAACTTCTAGAGGTCATAACGAACAAACAATATGATTTTAGGAACCAGTTGTCATAGGTGAATAGGAACAGAAAAATCAGGGCTCCATCCCATAAAAATTTCAGAATAGGAGCAAATTGGGAGGCTGAGGAGATTTTCCCACCTCAATTTCCTTATAAACAGGCAGCCATTTTGTCATCTGGGACAGTTTTCAGCAGTACTTGGTCATGGTTGGACGGATGTTTGAACGACTCGGCATGAACTGGAGGAATTTTCTTAGGTTTTCACTAACTTTTAGGGGAATTGTGGAAGCTTTATTGAAGTTTCGGACGTTTGCTTGGGCAGTATAAACTGTATCAGTAACGGTCAGAGCTTCAAACAACCTGCAGCACTCCATCCACCAACAGACATTTGTTTGATAACCCATCTTATTTTAACTGTAAATATGACCCCAGCCAGGTCTGCTCTAGTGTCACATCCTATAATCCCTCTTCAACAAAAGACCAGTTTGAGCCTATGTCTTGCAAACTTTTCTATTACCTTAAACCGTGTACCCTGTGGTGGTCCTTTAAATCTTGACTCTAATGGGTCTGCTGTTTAATGGACCTCTTGCTTATTTTGTGGAAAGTCCATCCCCAGCAGGTCTACATCCTGTAATTAGACTATGGCTTTAGGATGGTGGACTTTGCATGAATAACCATTCCACAATTGTTCTACCACTCTGCTAAGATGCATGACAACTCTACCTTGTAGGGTTAACCATAAAACTGTAGTTCTGACAAATTGCTATTCTCATTACTAATGGTAAGCACCATACCAAACACCACAAATACAGGTATACTACTTTGCTGCTTCCCCAATTTCACATCTTTGTACATAACCAATTATATGATTAGTGCAGGTGGAAATTCATGCACTAACATTATAAGCACAACAGAAAAGTCATTATACAAATGTTAAACCTATAATAACTGGCCATTACAGATGCTAATTCAATAAGAGCAACACGTAAACACTCAATTTTGTAATTAACAAAAGAAAAGCACTTTTTTCAACTTACTTCAACTACTTCCATACCAGCTTGAGTTCCTTTTTCAGACTTGCCAGACAACTCCAATTTTGCTTTCTGTTCTCTTTTCTTGTTTAACATCTGCACTGAATGTTGCCAATTCTGATAAACTTTAACTCTTTCATGGAATACATCCTAAAAATATTATTAAAACTCAAATTTAGTTTAAATATTTAGTAAGTGTTTCAGTAGAGTAGATGTCAGTTATAAGAAGAAATTTGAGATGAAAAGTAATTAGAATGGTAAAATATTTTACTTGTTCCCTGTGATTTATTTACTATCCGCACATAACTAAATATATTAAATTACTACGTTTAACTGTTATACAAAAACTATTTCCAATCAATCCATAAAAAATAGATTAAAGAACCTACAATATTGCATATTCATGAAGATGGAGGATCACAAGCGACATAACATTGGCAAAGGATGTTTTTTTTTATGTGTGATGATAGACAAGTATCTGGGTAGTTTTACCTTGCAGTATACCACCTAGAAGATTTTTCTTCTTCCATTGTATTTATTGGTGAGATGCAGAAACCAAGTTTTTGACCTCCCTCATCCTCAGCACAGTTTTCTGATGGGTCCTAGCAAGAAATACTTTATTTCCATTTTGAAAGAGGGCAAAATTTTCTGCAACTTTTGTAGTACAATTTTTTTTTTTTCTAAACTCTAAACTAAGTGAGCTACAGTTCTTCTAAAATCAGCAAAATTTCACACTCTTCATAAAAGTTGGGTTTCCATCTACTTTGTCACTTGGTGACCTGGAACCACTGTAAATATAATTGATATATATGTATTTCTGTAGCATATAAATGTACTGTACTTTGATTTCTGATGGTCAATTCAATAATCATATGACATTGTTAGCCAAGAGATCCCGAAGGATTGTTTGGCCGCCAGGTGACTGTTTTTGATCTGCCGGGCAATGTGCCACTTTGTGGCTACCTAACCTAACCAGGAAATCGTACCAGGTATAGGAAACCTACAGCTTAAGATGGAATCCAAATCACAGAAGTGTTCTGGCAAGCTGTGGCAGAGCTGAAGGTCAAGTTACTGTCCTTTGAAAATCACAACTGATACTGGGATTTCTATCTCCAGTCAGACGCCTTAACCACCGAGCTACGAGACCGCTCTATTACTGATGGTAATAGAGTGGAAATGAATGCATAATGTTATAGCAAAAAGTTAGTAAGTCATAATAAATTCATAATAAGTTTAAAATTAGTCATAAATTAATTGTTTTCCTTTGGGATTGTCCCGGCTGATCAATGTCCTCGTCTAAAATTGTGTTTCATTCATCCATTGCATCAGGAGCAGCTTTGAGGTTGAAGAATGCTTCCTCTCCATCTACTTCAGTCTTAGGAATGTTTACACAATACAGTCCACAGTAGTTTCTGCAAACAGCTGAACAGTACAGTCCTGATTTGCAACAGCTGCATGGTTAAGTACCAGGTTTCTTGTAGGAAGGGTTACAACTCAGATGCAGCGTCTTCTATTATTGTAACTGGGATAAGATTGGATGAGCCTTTCCTTCATCCCCTTGGGGACCGTGCACAAACTACTTGGCTCGGTCCAGGGGGGGGAGGGGTTGGCTGTAAGGCTACGCTAGGCTACGTGGGGGGAGGGGGGTTCCGAACAAAGCTACGTAGATTTCCTTTCATAACATTTTTCACAGTTAAAATGAGGAATAGAACTCACAACAGCAAGTGAATATTTATTTCCCTCAGTTAATTATCTCCGTATGTAATGTACAATAGTCTGACAAGAGAAAACAGTACAAAATGTCTTCTGGAATCAAAAGGGGAAAAAAGCTACATGCTATGTGGTGGTGGGGGAGGGGGGCAAAAGCCACATAGGGCTACGTGGGGGGGAGGGGAGGTTCACAGGAGGCCAAAATGGAGCTACGTGGTTTATGCACGCTCCCTTGGCAATGAGTAAGTTTATTGACCCAGCATTGCTTTCACTTTGTGGTACATACGTATTGAGTGAAACGTTGCCACATCTGAAGTTGGTGGAAACCGGGCTAGGCTGAATGAATTTTTTGGGTAGATTTCGTATCTGAGCCTTCCAATGTTCCACAAGAAATTTGTCTGTACCGTTCCAAGATGAGCTGTTCCTGTGTGTGTTCTCCAGATCCATCTCTGGAGGCTAGGAGTTCTGAGAAATTAGCATGCATGTTACTTTCAGATGTGGTTGATGTTGAATGAGGCAGCAGAATTTTTCTTTCCTGTAGCCGAAAAATGGTAATATTGTATCACATCCTGTTAATTCATGTATAAATAGGATATGTGGAGGTTCAAACTTAAAGTGGTTGAATATCAAACCTGCTTCCTTAGATTTACCTGATTTATGGAACTACAAGTTCTCGTAAGTGTTATCAATGGCCATTAGCAGAAAGAGACAGCCAATGTACTCACACTGTCAGATTTTGCTTCTTTTGAAGTAGTTGTGTCAACAATCAATCCACTGCATCTTCTTTTGCCTGTTGAATTTTGATACCTCCTTTTTCAGTTTTTGCATTAGTGTCAAAATTACACGGTTCTTGTTGCTCTCATTTGCTGCATCACTTAAAATGATGTCTGCTGAAGTATCTGTTATTTTCAAATGATGAAACCTTACTGATGCCTTTATGCCTCTCTGCGCAGCATCACTTCGGTATCTGTCAAATATAACTGTGATATTGGAAGCATAGTGCATTCTCAATTAGGCTTCATATAGTCCATAGATGGAACAAAAGTTTTCACTGTGATGCCAAATAACCTTCCATTCACAACAAAATAAATTTATGTTGCATCTTGAAAAGATAGAAAATTTTGTTCCCTTGAACTGTGGAGCAAATTCAAATGTAAAATAGTGTTTCAGACCATCCAAATGAAAATGAAATGGATTGATGACTAATTTTTGACTAATTATGACTTCATTTTGACTGTGTGAATAAACTTTGTGCCATAACATTATACTTTCATTTTTGCAAATAGTTTATCAAACTGGTACAAATACCATGAGTAATATGGTGGGCTGGTAGCTAAGTGGTTAAGACTCCTAGGAGTGGAGATAGAAATCCTGGTCTCCACCACAGCATGCTGTGTAACAATGTAAGCCAGAACATTTCTCTGGTTCTGATTGTATGAGCCTACACCCAGTATAATTACCTGGTTAGGTTAGATAGCCACAAATGGGCACA
Organism: Vandiemenella viatica; assembly: GCA_031002005.1. Taxonomy (NCBI): domain Eukaryota; kingdom Metazoa; phylum Arthropoda; class Insecta; order Orthoptera; family Morabidae; genus Vandiemenella; species Vandiemenella viatica. The sequence continues at coordinate 150,475,811 of JARYHS010009186.1, forward strand.
TAGTGTGGCGTATAAAAAACACTGTCACCTGGCAGCCGAACAATCCTTCGAGATCTCCCAGCCAACAATGATATATGATTATTGAACTGACCATCAGAAATCAAAGTCCAGTACATACATATACTATGCCAGACAGAAATAGATATATATATATCAATTAAATTTATAGTGGCTCCAAATCATTTAGAGCGACAAAGTAGGTAGAAACCCACCTTTTAGGAAAAGTATGAAATTTTGCTGATTTTAGAAGAAATGTAGCTCACTTAGTTTTGAATTTAGAAAAAATTTTGTTTTACAAAAGTTGTAGGAAATTTTTTCCTCTTTCAAAATAGAAAAAGTATTTCTTGCTAGAACTCATCAGGAAGGAACTATAGACGTAAAACCGAAAAGTACCAAAATGTTGATGTTATTTGGTCACAGAAAATTGTGACAAAGGTGAAGGAGGTCGAAAATTTGGGTTTTGCATACTCTCACCAATGCATACAAGGAAAAAACAATCTGTGATATAAAGCTTGAGAGACCCCTTTTCACGACCCCATTACTGGACTATGAAACAGCCTCTTTATCAGAAAAATAATTTAAAAATAAAATAAAAAATAAAGCAGGCAGGGAGAAAACTAGAAGAAGGAAATGCTCTGTTTCCAAAACATTTCTTGATAGTGTCAATTTTACCTCTTAATAAATGTATTTTTCCCATTTATGACCACTATACAAAATAGTTACATTATGCCTCAATTATCAATTAATATTTAATAATTTATTTCTGTGACAATTTGCATGCATTTTTATTACAAATTAAAAAAAAAAAAAAAAAAAAAAAAAAAATCGGCCCTAATTACTGTTATTAGTATGTACAGGTTTGAGGGTTCAACTGAATATCAAACTGAATTATCTAAAAACTAAAAGAATGAAAAAATTGCAAAGTTTTTACACTGTATATTTTAGTCTGTTTACCTTAATTGCACCAATAAGTGCTATATAGTCCTTCAGCAGTTCACAAAAAATAGAAAAATCTGCATTTGCTTGTTCATTGTAAAGGGCTTCCACCTGCAAAAATTATAAACCTGGAATTTTTGTTAAAAGACCAAACACAAAGGTAAAAAGTACAACCTGAAATCTTTAAATAAATAACAAAGCAATTTCAGCCTTTTCAAGAACAAATAGCAGCTCTGAAATAAATATGCTGCCTAATTCAATTGTTATCTAACAAAAGAGGAAGGTCATTGCATACTATAAATTAATGTCAATTTATCAATGGTTTGAAAGTGATAAAAAAATATCAAAAACACAATTTCAGTAAAATTAATTATAAACCTATGCACTACAGCTAAATTTTCTACTACAAACAGGAACAATTCAGTAACTAGAAATAAATATTATTACATTGATTTTGAGTTCATTAAAGATTCCGAAGACACAGGAAGCTTTTAATTCAGTTATAAAACTCGGTTTCCAGTAAGGTATACCTCTGATATAGGACGAGGATCAACTTCAGTCAAGCAAAAATAAAAGTCACATAATTGATTACACTATAACCATGTTCAATGGGTGGTTTTTCCTACACAGAATCCTAGCTGTATGGCACCATTTAAAAATGTTAATTTTACTTATCAAAGATGCTAAAAAGTTGTATGGAAAATAAATGCTGCAAGGAACAAAACCTGTTTCGATGACACATTCACTTCAGTACAATTTCCAACAAGCAATTGCCTGAATTCTTTGTCCACCACATTCTGTAGTTCCTAACTTTCTTGCAGTCTTTCAGTTCCAAAACTCCAATAAATTTCAGCACGTCTTTTTGTCCACAGCTTTGCTCAGTCTCCTTGGGCCCTCCGTATATTGATACAACTGCAAAATATACACCTCCTCTGACCATGGAAGTGTGTAAGTTTACTTTTGTTGATAAATGGTGGCCACCCTGACTAACCACATTATTCATCCCTCTGTGAACATATTCTGAATACCATATGCCTCCTTTCTAAAGTGTTCATCTATTTAATTAACATAAAACTAATATATGAATACAATCTCATAAAAGGCCTCTATTTTAACCTCCAACCTTTTGCTATCCATCAGCAAATCTATTAACTAATTGTTGGGGAAGCTGTTGCATGCTTTATCCTGGTCATACTGACAATCATCCACAGCAATATTTTTTTTTTTTTTAAAAATAGCATCCACGCAGCATATGTATACATAAGAAAAGGTTCACGAGTGTTCCTTAATTAATGTAAGTGAACACCAAAGCCCATTTTATTGTTACAAGCTGACTTTAGCAACTGATTTGTCAATAACATAGGAATGAATCAATATAGATATTAACACTTGTGAAATACTTCCTGCTTCAGGAACTTTCAAGGTTTATTAATTTTATTTAAAGTTTAGACGATTGTCAAGAAACTTGGGTAATTATTAACCCTGAATTTTAAAACTGTATCAAGACTAACACATTAACTAGAAACATCAATATTTTTTTTATACCTTCTCCTCAACATCAGCAAGTTGTGCTAATGCCCTAGACAGAGAGGTGTGTTCTTCGCAGTTGCCAAGCATTGCAGCACTCTTTGCAAATGATGATGTAAGTGCTGCAAGATCCTTACGGTGCAAAACTAAGGTCTCCACACTTGAATGCAATTTGCGAAGTTGTAGATCTAGGTTTTCCACTTGTTGGGTCTTGTCCTCAAACCACTGCAATATTTTAATTTTATTTGAAACTTTAATTTGTAACAAGTTGTACAGGTAATTACAAATACACCATGGATTTTAAAATATTAAACTTACTGGATCACTTTCATCCATTTTATATGTAATTTTATTGACAGTTTCTCCAACTTTGTTGAATAACCTCATAACACCAGCTCCACTGAGAGCTGAGGTATTTGTCGCCTTTGGCAATTCAGCATCTGGAGAAGATGGCAAAAGTAATCAAATGTTCTGATGAAAAAAATAAATGATTAACTGATTCAATTTATTTTTTAACCAATGCTCGGTTACAAAATAAAATATATTCACTTATTTTAGCTGTCGCAAGGATTTTCTTCAATGTTAACTCATTTATGTAGACAAGAAAATCCTTTAACACATTATGAACACAAGTAAAACAATAGCTACATCTGACTGCAAGTAAATGTAGTATTGTGAGGTGTGGTTCAATCAAATGCCTCAAAACTGCCAATCCTTACCAGACTCTAAAAACTCTCTAAAATCAGGATCCACACTTAATACAGGATGAGAAGCTGTTCGATTTAGGTAACGTTCCAATGAGGCTCTCCTTTTCTCTATGAAATCAGAAGGAGATCCCTGCTCTGATTGGTTAGACATTTTCACCTTTGTCGTTCCTAAACAAGAGAAAACAATGAATAAACAGATTTCTAAATGTCTACAGTTGTCATCTTTAATCAAAGAACAGATAACATTTGATTACACTATTAAAATTTAGTAAGAGAATCATCTTTTAATTATTATTAATTTGCTTATGAAGATGAAAAAGCATTATTCTCAATCTTTCATCACCTCAGCTAGGAGAAAACACCCATATCTGGTTTGAAACATGTTAGTAACTATCTTCTTTAGTGCTGATGCTCCAGTTAATTGGGACATGTCAAGACCAAGATCATTAATTGTAAAACCATACAATTGGCTATTTGACTATTCTTTAAAATGGTTTTAAATAGTTTATTGATACATGTTATTTAGCGGGTACCGTACTATTTATTTTTTGACAAAAGTGCTTATTTTACGTAAAATTTAACGTTAAAATTTAGAGTATTTGAAAGCCCACCAAAACGCTCCTTTGCTGGCTGGTGCGGGCCAACGATACTTGTGACGTCACATGCCTGCAGGCGCTCACTCTATGTAAGTAACGTTTGGTTTCTCTCTGAATCTGTGTATAAATTGTTGGAAATATGGTTTATAAATAGTGTGTATTACATCAATTTACAACCACAACAATAAAAACTCTCCAAGTAAACATAAGTGTTCCTGCATTAGCTGAAATAGTAAAAAAAAAGTCTCTGCAACTTGCTCATAGAAACCAAGACGATATTGTGACTAAGTCACATATCACTTATTGTAAATATAATTTGCACCATAATTTCTTCGAGATAATGTAGTACGCTATTTAAGGCGAGTATCAGTGAAGTTAGGGTTCTTAGGTTCGATCCTCACTTTGGAATATGTTTTATTATTTGTGAGCATTTTCTTTAGATACTAGTTGCTGTTGGTAGCGCCGCATATTCTTTTTCTAAAATCCACAAAAAAATTTTTCCGAATGTTTCACAAATTTTTGGATAGCAAAAGTATTATAAACATTTGAGACATAACCAAAAAAGACTTCAAAACTGAAACTGGACATTATTTGCACACCGATGAAAAGTTTTTTTAAAAAATGAAAATTACTTGCGCATTAAAAGTAAATACTGCTTAAATAGATGCATTTATGTCAGAAATGTAACATACAGTTGTATCGTCACATAAAAATTTCAACAAAAAGTATTCAAAGAGTTCCGAAATTGTTGCGAGATTAGTGTGCAATGTTATTGTTAACACAAATCATATTATTCACCGCCGAGTACTTGGATTTTGTTGCAATGATGAAGTATCTCTGGTATGTTTCAAAATCAAAAGCAGGAGGTTATCTTTTTATAAAAGTTTTCTTGTATGACAGCAATTTATGTTTCAAACGTTTCATGGCGTTTTATGACTTCTAATGAAAACATGATTCTGTAAAGCAACAAACGGCAAACAGAAAAAAAAAAAGAAAAAAAATGTACACACGAAAAAATATTATCCTAATCAAGGTTTGAATATAGGATCTTCAAATTCCTATAGCACTCTTTAACCATGTAGCTACCTGAACACCATGGCATTGTTACTTACCTTCTCGTTAACAGGGAACACTTAAACGTCACATTCTCTATGTGCGGTGAAGTGAACACGGTCGGTAAATAAATAAACAATAAATTCAGTTTCATTGGAAAGAAATTATAATTTATCCATAATTATTTATCTGTATTTAAGAAAAATTGTCCACAACATCCAGTGCTTACCCTATACTACATGCATTTTTCTCGTAAATATCTCCTAAAACAACTAACTTAATCTAAAATTTTAGTCATTCTTATGAAGGATTTCTCAAATTGAAGTTGCTACATTCTCAAACTTGGTAGAATAAAAGTCAGTGGTTATTTCTATAGCTAGTCCGACAAATAATTTTCGGTATTTTTCCGCTGTTCTTCATTTTATATTCAACACATAATCTCATTAGTAACAAGAGATAACCAGCAACAAATAGATGAAAACTTAGACGGCGGGAAACACTGCATACACAGCCGCAGCGCCTACAGGCAGGTGACGTCACTAAAGCGCTCTCCAATCCCACAGAGTTTTCTGCCACATAACAAGTAAGAAAAATTTGATTTTTATTTCACTTTTTTAAATAAAAACAATCCATCTTTCTTTTCAAATTTAACTAAAATTGCTTCCTTAAGCATTAACCTATGTGAATGACTACAATTTGTAATATATTTTGAATACTGTCAAATAGCCTATTGAGAAAATAGCCCTGTTGTCTTGTAAAGACTTAGAACTATTTTTTTATATGGTCTTACACCTTGTTAAGGTCATTAGAGGTGGGAAAGGACTCAGGATTAGGAACGAATAGGAATTTGGCAATGGACTTTTTGAAAGAAGCATCCTGGCATTCACCTGGAGTGATTTCGGGAAGCCATGAAAAACCCAAATCTGGATGCCCAGAAACGGATATGAACCCCCGTCCTCCAGAATGCAAGGTCAAAGTGTTAACCACTAATTAGATAAACCTGGTTAATTAAAAGGGCAGCCAGAATAAGAAAACTAGATAAATATGGATAGAGCAACTACAAAAATAGATGGAGAACATATCCTCAAATTTCTAAAATTACTATTTATTGACAAGCTGCAAAAGAGCTAGTCAGACCAACAGTTAATAACTTCCAAGTAATTTTTCAGCTGTGTCTAACTATCCTGACATTCCAGAGGCTTCACTACAGGCTTCACTATCAATCTCATTTTCACAAATGTTGTGGTCTAGTGGTATAAAATATTCTAAATTATCTGGGGGGAAAGCAGTATTCCGATATGAAATCTGAATGTCTTTTTAGGATTGCCACTTGGGGAGGTAAAGGGGGAGATGTCTGCACTCCAAAGTGCATGGGATGAAAATACATTACTCAGTGATGCCCATTATCAGTCAGTTTCATAATTTCCAGAGTGACTTGTTCAAGGACTTAGGGTAGCACAAACTATCTGGTCACTGAACCATTTGAATCGATAACACTGTCTGTCGAGACTAGTGTTGCAAACTGAAAATGTTTTTTTTTTTTCCCCTTCAGCTTTGTCTAAAAAATCACACGAAAAAAACTTAGCATCCTTGTTTTTTTTTCTAAATGTTTTTTTCTTCAGAAAACAATATATTTGATAAATTATAGTTTTATTAACGGAACTTAAATTTTACATGTTTGTTTTAAATCTAACTGAATCATATAATGTTTTACATAATGATTCATAAATGTATCTATATAGGTAGCATAATTTTATTCATCCTCTATGCCAGTACAACATTCACTAGTATCAGCAGTACCAACACTAGTTGGGTCGGTGTCGGAATTTTCTGTTTCTTCTTCTGTCTCATCTAGATCCATAACTTCAGAAATAGTTACATTTTCTTTTACTGGTTGTTCTTGTATTGCACACAAAAGATTTTGAGATTGAAGTTTTAAATTGTGAGCTAAGTAAACACTGTGCATAAAAACTGCGCCGATAATTCTGTATTACGGTCTTTCAAGTTTGAATTAAATCTATTATCAAACAAAATAGGAGCTTTATTTCTTTTTCAATTGTTCGTTTAAGCCAACATTGCGAGGAAACGATTCATAATTACTGACAATTTGATGACTCAGTATCACTATACGCTGAGAGTTTACCAAGTATGCAAATATAAGGAAAGCACAGTTAGTAATAAAAAGAGGCAATAAAAAGGTAGATAAATTTAAAATTCCTAATTTTTTGAAAAGATACATAGGTCTACAGATAAATTCGTAGGGCTGGCAGCACTAGTTCAAACAGCGAGTATCAAACCAAACAACGGGGATTCCTTCTTGCACAACCTAGCCTCTTCGGGAAGTCCCCGTTCCTAAAAGAAAACTTCAGTCAATGTCGCCAATATTTTCATAATCTTCTTTTCAACTATACATGTATAGTAGATTTAAAAATTAAGATAAGTACTTAGTATAAACTAACGTATCCCAATAAATTCTCTATCTTTGAGCACTTGATTCACATGTATTGTTTCAAAAATTTGGAGGCAGGAGCACAGAGATATTTAAAATGCACATAAAAATGCATCATGAAATTCCAAACATGAATGAATCCAGCCATTCAGAAGCACAGAGAATCAATTGCATCAACTGAGGCAGAAATCACAACAGAAGATCTGGTGGACGACCAGTCTGGCCCTAGCAGGTCTAGAACAAATGGCCTACTGAAGCATCATCCAAGCATCTAGTACCTTGCAAGTGTGTCCCAATAGATAAACAATGATCTCATCAAGCTGCTGAGTGGCTTGACTTGTCCTTGTTTGGCTTCCTTGATCGATTTTTTTAGTTTTGGTCTTGGCATGGTGATAAGTTTTAATTTCTAAGCATTTCTGTCTCCATTTTCTGGGAAAAAATGACAATCATGAAATTCAGATCATAGTTTTAATGAGGAAGTGTTATTTATAGGTTTATGACCTCGATGCACTTCAGACTCCTTCCCATCAGTATTGGATATGTTTCTGAAATATTAACCAAGCTGCAAAAATCTGAGAAATTCCGAGCTATAATGTGAATTGTTGACATGATTCAGCAATGCACAGACAAAAGTATTCCTTAAATTAAGCTAAATTTCTTGCTATGAAAAATAACAGAACTTTCAAAACTTTTAGACCCTTTATAGTGCCTGATAAAGAGATGAATTAATAAAAAAATATTAAATTACAGGGTAAAAACACTGCAATAGTGCAAATATATTAGTAATCCTTAAAGGCATGCCAAAACAAATTCCTGTGCTGTTCTGTTTCAGATTTTCAGGCTAACATCTTAATGTCAAACTACATGTAATTTGAAGTATTAAATATTCTGCTTATAAATATACAAGTTATCTCTAATCTTTCTTTCACACAGTTATCTAAGATAAACTGATCTTTAAATATAATGTCTCATCACATGGTAGAGAAAAGTCAAATATGAAACTAGCTGACAATTTTTAGCATTCATATAATTATGACTATCCAAGAACATTATAAGGCAGCATTTTCAACTAATTTCATAAGGATAGTTTTAAAAAGTTCTCACTCTTTACCACAAATAGTAAAAGTATAACATTCGTTGTTGTAATAAAATTTGCACGAGGTTATAGGAAACATGAGTAATTTTTCTAACTTTACAACATAGAATCAATAGCTAACACAGAATTTTTAAGACATTCTGTAAAACAAGGAAACAGTAAGATCTATTGCTTAAACTGAGATTTGTATACCATTTTGGCTTCTATTAACAGTTCAACTACTAGCCCATATTAACAAATACACTCACCAATAACACTCTTCTCGGGAGCTGGAGGAATAATACGACCCAGTCTGAGATACTTCTCTACTAGTTTATCATGGAGTCCAAGGAAATCACTGAAACGCCTCATTACATGAAAGTGGTTCTTTTTAAATAAACGTATGTTTGTTCTTGTAACTACTTTGTAAGCTACATAAGATCCCATTCCTTCTCCAACTTTCTGAGGATCAGTCACAGTAACTTCCAAAAACTGATCACCACTCTCCTTTTCAACCTTACAAAGAAATAAGTACATCAGTGATTAATAATTATAATTGTTTTTGGAAACAATGCTACAAAGTAAAATGAAGTCAAATAATAATCATGGCTGTTGTTACACAGCTTCTGAAAAAAAAAGGTGGTAAAAGATAAATTGAACAAAATGTACAATATTTCCAGTGACCTCTAAATCAAGTGATTGTAAATGAGAAACGATAAGTATTCAGCTCAGTATCATGATGGAGGCCAACACATTAATTCTGCCTTCAGTTTTGGCACGTTTTACAAGTCATAAAAATTGCATCATAGGCAAAAGTTGATCCTTACTTCTTCCAAGGAACTTGTTTTCAAAGTAGATGGTTTCTCAACTGCAGAACTTTCATAGTCTGGATTTTCCTAAAAAAAACAAAAAATCTTGTATTACATCAGAGGGTTTTTGGCCAGTCATTTTGACAATGTACATCCAATAAAACTCTAGATTAGATTATCATCCTTAGATGTAAATCATTTTAAAAAATATACACAATCACAAGAAAATAACTGCTATATTTTAGGTGGCAAAGTATACCATGCCCACAGCCCATATTGTTCTCCTGTTGATAAAGGGATAGACCTGAAAATTTATATATTATGTGCGTTTTTGTCTTTTCCGTGTGTTCATGCCCTACATTCATCATCTCAGGGAAACTGTTGGCTCATTTTCTTATCCCAATTGTAATTCCTTCTCACTACTTAGTGCATTTAATTTCATTGTATGTTTGTCCCTATTTTCACCTTGAAGTTATAACTACCTAGTGCAGACCACTGGTGTTCGTGTATGGTAGTAGCCTCAAGTTTCCTATCATGCACTTTAGTGGTTGCATGTCAGTAATTGGGGGGTGTTGGAGATATAGTGGTTGAAAGTGGTCAAACTAGGGCATTTTCATATTTTGACCAAAGTATTCTAAAAAATCTCTGAAATCATCTAGAATGTAGTAGAATGTTCTTGAATCTGACACTTTTTAAGCTTCTTCAGCTATTAAAAAATATAATTACATGCAACATACTTAGTGTGTTAATCAATTTTGAAAGGACTTTCACTGGAGGGCTGCTGATATGGCAGGGAGTAACATAGGCCACTTTTTATCCCCTGGAAATATTTAAGATTCCGTGCAAAAACAGAAAAACCATTAAAAATTCTTGACACACATGACTGAAGCGGTAGGCACCAGTTAGTCCCTAATAAAATGTTAGAGGTTTTACTGGAAATGGCCTATACCTGAACAAGAGAAAAAGTTAATCAGTTCAAGAAAGAAAAGAAAATTTAAAGACAGACATTGCTCCTGATTTGACACCTGTTATTACTAATGTCCGTACTGTACCATTTCTAGATTAAAATCAAAACAGACTGCCAACAATAACAAAAATAAATTTAAATGAAAATTTTTCACCAAAACCATCTAAAAACGCAAGTCAAATTGATTTATCTTTCCAGGTTGGAATTTTTTTAGCTATAGGAGTTGAGTTTTGGTTAGAGAAACGAGTTCAAAACAATGCAGTTGTCCCCAAGGGTTACTGAGTATACCATAAAAATGGAGGATACTGATTAGTGATGACTATCACATTTAATATGTAACAATGGAGTGAAATAACTGCTGCAAGGTGATATGTATGTGGAGAGGAAGATAAATTATACCCAACACTCACCAAGCTGAAGGGAGGAGGGCAGCAGCAACACAAAATATACAAACAATATTTTTGGGTTAACCCTTTATCAAGTGGAGAGAAACATGTGGTTGAGCTCACGCAAGCCTCAATGTCAACAAAGTCACACATCTATTTACAGACAAACATGTATTGCTGTGAGTAGTTATTGGGGGGGGGGGGGGAATTGAAAATATAAGTCATAGCAGCTTACCGAACTGGAATCGTGAATGATCAAAATTAGAACCATGAGGAAGATTTCATATTCAGAGTTCAGAGGTTGAAATAAAGTGGTCACAATAGGTGGTGATCTAAATATACAAGATTTTAAATGGAAGGTGGAATTAGAAATACAAGGTAGCAAACTGTTGAAAGAGGGAAGGAGGGTTTAGTGATAGCATAAAAGAATGGGACATAATGTTCCATACATTTTCTTAATAAAGCCTATTGTACATGATGTGTGATCTCAAATGACACAGGGAATACAAACTAATGAAGCAGTTGTAACAGTCAAAAGAGAGTTCAGGAAATTGATAACCAAGAATGATGGAGGTTTATGTATAGTTATTGCAAGGCAATAGTTTCAGCACTGAGGAGGTATTTTAGGGAAAAGTTCTGTATGTTGAAGGAAGGCACAACTACTGTAGGAAGTGCAAATAGTTTACATAGAGCCGGGAAAGAAATATTTGTGCCAAATTAAAAAAGAAATAGGAGTAGCATAGAATCTGCAAACTGCAAATAGCGATGTGAGGATTAAGCATGGGATTGTGAGAAAAGAATAGAGTAAAGGAGCAACAATGTAATAGAAAATCTATGAATCAGGGAATTAAAAGCAGCTAAGTGGACAGCTAATGATAAATTCATGAAAAATATCACAACTGGGCAGGGAACAGTGAGTGAATGATGCAACCTAAGAGATTATTTCTATAATTTTAGTATTATGTTAGGTACGTTGAATATTGGCTGCCAATGACTTGTGTGTCAGTTTAACAAGAAATTTCAAAGTAGCACCTACCAGCTAGCATGTGGCTTTAGTTAGCATTTCTACGGCCTGTCCCTAGTTTAGCTGCGTTGCTGGTCCGATCAAGTCTTTCTCACATGTAGTCTATGATCAGGTGCACTCCAAGCACCACTGCGAGGCCTGACATTATTCAATCACTTTACTATTGATTCCCACTTATAGTAGAACTCCAATTATCTCAACAATTGAGACCGGACCCCATTCGGATAATCGAAAATTCGGATAATTGGAAATTTTTCTGAAAAAGGTTCTATTTTAATTAATTAATGTATGTTGAAAACGGGAGAAAAAACTGTATTTAAAGAAAAAGAGCTTTTAATTTATTGAATGTAAAGGCAACACTCTTACATGTTATGCGTAATTACAAGTGCTGTACATTAGTACTATACGTACATACCGTGCTGTAAATAAGTCATTGCTTGCTGAACATCTCTGTCAAAGTAAGCTGTTTGATTGCATTCATCTGTTTTCTAGCATTAAAGTCGCTCATCCGCTTCACAGTGAGAAGTTTCATGTGGTACGTAGGCAGAATCATTATTTTTTTGAATCGCAGTATGTTTCCGTTTTAATTAAAAAAGCGATTCGGATTATCAGCGATTCGGTTAATCGGAGTTCGGATAATTGGAGTTCTACTGTATTTTCACTTAACAAGTCATCTGTCATTAGTCATACTTAGTGGTTGGTGATCAGAATCGTGGTGAATAAGGTTATGACTACTGGTACATATTGTTAGGGTCGAAACTGCTACCGGGGTTAGTATCGGCTTCTCCACCTAAACTTAAAGTCATCCAAAAAGTTGTCAAAGTTCGTAAAAGTTCTATAACCGTGTAAAACCTTGTAGAATGCTAACTGTAAAGATGACCACAGTCGCCACTTACAGATTAACCTCCTGTAAGAAAGATACTAAAGTAGAAATGAAAGTCTGAATCCGGATAACTGAATTATATATTCTTGAAAATTTTCACAGAAGTTACAAAAGTCACAGTTAGCAATGGCAATCGGAGAAAATCATTAGCCGAAGATCACAAGTCGTGAAACAGAACAGACCGCACCACCCCAAATGAAATTGAAATCTAAGATGAACACATGTCGGAAAGTTTTAGAATGTTACGTTGGTCATGCCGGTTTTAAAATG
>JARYHS010009186.1:150489492-150574537 GCA_031002005.1 Vandiemenella viatica
TGAACAAACTGCTGTAAATAGCAAAACTGGATACACTATGTACATTTTTTTATGTTATGGGTTTTTATGTAAGATGATTCAGCAGACATGAAACCCGGAGTATCGATGAGTATATTCATGTCAAAGTTTCAAAAAAATACTTTGGATAATTTCTAGAATTTACATTTGTGAACGCAGCCAATCAGGACACTCCTAGAAACGAATAATTGCTTAATATCTGAGCTAAACATTAATTAATCCGCCACTTTAATCTGAATAGTCAGTTTCACTTTCACAAGTTGTATAAATCTACCTGGGAAATCAAGACAGAAAAAAAAAAACATGACTTCAGCAACAAAGATATCGTAGTGCTTTTTTTTCATTTAGTTGTTCTCTCGCGTTATGGTCTTGAAATAATTTGACAATTATTTTACTCTTTGTTTGATTCAGTGAAATCATACAGGCATTGAATAATTATTATTTATGTACAGATCTGTAAATTCAATCAGTCAAGGGCAAATTAGGCTGATTTTGTTAATTTTGAGTACAGTTTATAAAAACATAAATTCCTCTGCCCATTCGCCAGTGATATAGTTTCAGATACACTTGTTATCCGTTATATATTGCTGGTAATACGTTTTACCGCCATTATTTTAAAAGCAAACTGTGATTTGCACTGCTACTAGTAAAAATCCAGATATTTTGAGGGCATCATCAATTTTCAGAACGGGCAATTCTTGGTTCAAAAACGAAAATTTATTACCTCTAAGTCTCTTAATTGCGATATGACACGAAATAATCAATAAATAGCTTGGCCGAACCTGTCTGTGTAAGGAACATACTCATTTTGTTAAACATCTTCAGAATAATGCCTCGAAGAATGCAAGAGTGGTCTCAAACATTCGCCCAGTCGGTGCCGAAAGTTTTGACAGCAGATCAAAAACCAGTGAGGCAGCAGATATCTACAGAAAATCTAGCATTGTCTGAAGCCAGTCCGGGAGTTATTTCTGAACGATTTGTGACTGGACCAGACATTAATCCATTTCTTTATCTCAAAAACAAAACAACAGTCAATTTAGTGGCAGCATACTAGTTCTCACTCTCCAAACAAGGCCATCAGCAGGGAAAGTGATGGCATCTGTTTTTTGTGGCATATGGTTCTAAGTTTGACGAAAAAATCAAAATATCATCACTGGAGCTAATTAAACTGACACTGCATAGTAACTACGTAGAGCTATCAAGGAAAAGAGAAGAGGCAAGTGGGTCAAAACCGTTGATAATACTCCTAGTCACCAGACGTTCATTTCCCAGGGCTTATGTCGATCAGTGTTGACTTCAGTGGCTACTACAGCCTTCTAGATATGGTCTCTTTACGCATTCATCTATTTCCAAACCTTAAACAGTATCTGTTTGACACCTACTTTCAGTTAGATAATGGTTTTATATATGTATCAACCAAATTTTTCACACTCTTCAGAAATCCTTTTATGCATAAGGCAACTACTGGAGCTAGGAGGGGACTGTTAAGAAATAGACTATAACTTCATTTTTAACACATGTGCATCCTACTACTAAGTGGTAGGATTGTCTTTGTAAACTATTAATGCAGCATTCATCCGTCTCAAAAGTGTCTGAACAATTGTAGTTCAGCAGCTGTTTTTATCATCCAACATGTTTCTTAGTAACATAACTGCTCTCGCCAAAGATGGCAGATTCATATTTGTGTAAAAGAATGGTAAGGTTTGTATGGCACCGTCATGTTGACCGACATGCAATTAAGTTACTTCCTCAACTTGGTGGCGACTGTCACAAGTAGTATCCAGCGGATCTATGAAACCCTGTTTACATCCAAATATTTGAATATTTCCAGTTTACTACCCTACTTTGAATTTCAGAACAGGCAGCACAGTATGGCACAATGTCTTTTCAGAGTTCGTATCACATTCATCGCTGAAACTGGAGCCTGTATCTTCGGAGTGGGCGTCCTGCCAACACTTTGCCTCGGTGCGCCTTGAGTTCACCTTGACGATAACTCTGTCCCTCACACCGACAGCTTTACCGCGAACTGTCTCATCGTTCCCGGGAGAGCAGTTGCAGCAATGCTTTTGGCTGAAAGCTTTCCCCGAGCTCTCTTTCTCTATCTTCCCTTTACTGTTTGGAGCGGTGGGAGGGCAAATCGGCTCGCTCGTCCACAGTTCTTCGAAGCGATACATGCAGCGCTCCTCCCCGCCAGCAATACATCTGTGGCCCTCGAACATCCGTTGGTTCACGTACAAGCGGATACGTATGTCTCCAGGGGCGGATCCGGGGGGAGGGACTAGGGGCCTCAATTCCCCCCCCCCCCAAAACTATCTAGAACCACCCCCGACATTATAATTTTGGAGACTTTTTTATTATTATTATTATTTATTTTTTTTAGTTCTACGGATTGGAGGCCCGTAGATGCTTTAAAGACTACCCCATGGCCGACTCAAGGCCCCCCCCCCCCCCCGGAAAACGAAATTCCATTGAAGGCAAGTCCTCTGAACCAAAATTCACTCAAGCCAAGCCCCCAAAACCAAAATCCCTGTATGTCTCTCTCTAAAAGAAAACGTAGGACGCTGTGCATTTAGCTTTAAGTTACGCAAAAATCTCTCCCCATTAATTTATTATCATTTCTTGATCTTAGTCTGGAAATAGGTAAACTGTAAGAGAGTTCAATAACTATCCAAAGTTTGGAATAGTTACACTTTTTCTTCTGTTGGCTTTGCCACTAAATACACACGCATGACGTAAAGTGACATCTCTCTAGTCGGAACGGTGCCAGTTTAAACTTGACATGTCAGCTCTATTGGGCTGTTAACCTTGGCCGATATGCATTCAATCTGGGTCAATGAGAATCAGCTTTTTGTATGCTGAAGGTGCCTCAAGCCCGTCGTAGACTTCCAGCACAGTATGGTAGCAGTGCATTTTAGCAACGGAAAATATACCAGCGGAATTATAGATCAAAAGAGAACTTACATGAAACAGTAGCTGATGACACTGGTGATTCAACGAGTCTGTGAAATTGTAAATAAAATGTGTTGTGGTTCTGCCTACTAAAACAGCGAAAACATTGCTTTCATAAAGTCATCGCAAGATGCGTCCCAAGGTAAAATTATTAACTGCAGTCGCTGCTCGAGATATACTTTCAGGTATTAATGCATCCTCCCGATAGTCCTGACCTTTCCTCCTCGATCTATCACGTGGTTTTTCCACTCAAAGGTACATCGGGAGGCTACCGATTTGCTACGGTCCAAGAGAAGTACTGGTGCGATACTCGTTTCTCAGCCGCAACATTTTATGGGGGTTCGAAGAAACTTTTACAACAATGTAATAAGTGCGTTGAAAAATTATACTCTTGCAAGATTGATATTATTACTATAGTAAATTTTTTAACTACATTGCCCTAATATCAGCGACTCCACTGGCCTCCTAGATCTAAATTTGTTCTTTTCTTGGCCCGGAAACGTAATGAGTAAAAGCGATTCGCGGTTATTACATGCTCCGAAATAAACGTTATCGAGATATAAGTCTTTCTCGGCGTATCTTCGATATAAACTCTTCTCGGGTTTGCCGCCGAATCACATTTTCTAATGTCGAGCTTTCGGCGACTTCCACTGCCGCCATCATCAGGACTGTTGTTCCTTCAGATACAACAGTCCTGATGATGGCGGCAGTGGAAGTCGCCGAAAGCTCGACATTAGAAAATGTGATTCGGCGGCAAACCCGAGAAGAGTTTATATAAACGTTATCGTTTTGGAAGATACAAACATCAGCTTTCCCGGTTTGCTCAGAAGAAATTTTTGTTTATGTACGCCGGTTGATATATTTATAATTCGATACAGGCAATCATATTGTGGCTGATTTAAGCTTTAATCCTGCAGTCAGGATGCAGGACAAACTAGAGTGTTCTCTCGTGAATATGATGAATCTTTCATTAAATTAATTCTCAACGAGCGGACGAAATTAGTTTGAATTGACAAGTACTTGTAGGATAGTGGTTGACACTGAGAGCTCGCATTCTGGAGGTTTCGAGTTCGATCCTTCGTTCCGCCATCTAAAACTCGGAATTTTTCAACCTTTCCCAGTATCAATCCAGGGGAATGCCGGATTTATTCCAGCAAAAGGCTTTGATCGAATTCCTTCCCAACCCTTGTTTCCAATCTTATCCCGAGCTACACTTACGTCGATTTTTGAAACACCCCAGAAAGAAGTATAAACATTAGTGAAGCTAGGTGGAAACAGGCTTTAGGTAACTGCAAGTCATCACTGTTCTAATGCCCTCATTGATTAGAGAAAATTTCATAAAATTCAGTTATATCACTGCCGTTAATTTCTGTTGCAAATTACCAAGTAACACGCCTTGCCAACGACCCAAAAAATCGCTGCTGTAGTGAGAATGGTCACAACTCATAATCACTACACTCCGTATGGCTAAGTATTTTAAGGTGCTGGTGATGAAACTACAAATTACAACTAAAACTGAAGAACTGTATGCCACACTCTGAGGAGCAATGCAGTGGTGCTAGCTACCTCGTATACTCATTTTGAACGATGTGTAACGCTAATAGTAATAATGTACGGTTGGGGAAAGTGTTAATTTGTGTGTGATGATTCAGTAGGCCAATAATAGTAACGAAGTACTTGCAATACATAAGAAGAAAATTTTATTATACTTCAAATCTGAATACTATGGAGGAGAGGATAAAAAAATCTACGTTAATCTTTAAATATCATTTTTTTTATTTCCTGTAACATTAAAGCAGATTTTGTAATGCGTCGGGGTGCAGATGGATTTGAAGAATTGTTAAATGAAAAAGAATATTCGTAAGTAGACCACCATATATGTATCGGATAGGAGCACATGTCATTAGGATCATCTGCAGCAGTTATTCAGCCAAAAGTTGACTGACGATATCACAAGGAGGCACGTATCTTAGTCGCAACAAATTCACTCGAAGAAAACAAGGACACTGCGCAGGTGTAGAATTGATAAGATATTATTTTACATAGAAAAATGAGAAAAAGATGAACTGCCTAGAAGATCAATGTAATTAATGCATGAAGTGAAGATGATAAATAAGAAAAAGAACATAGAGCAAAGCAAAGAACCCAGATATTCGGAACACGGTTCTAAATTTATTTATTTTGGGAAGGTAATATGCTTTACGAATAAATTTAGTGCTACATTCCGATAGTTTTGTTTGATCCTCCCGAGGTTGAAGTACTAAGCCAATGTCTGTCGGAAGTGGGGCAGACAGTTTCGTTCCTTCTTCAAATTATCAAAAAATCCGACACACAGATTACAACGACATACATAAAGCAACTTAGCCATCATGTGGGATCCTGTGGATACCATATAGTTCATTTTGAAAATAAACTCTTCAGCAAAATACTGTAATGCAATCATGCTGCAATTTCTTTTATAACTTAATAAATACAAGTATGTGCATGGTAGTACTAGTTTCACATCTTTCCGGGTGACTGAAATATTGCGAATGCATTAGGGAAAAACATTTTCTCTAATTTCTGCGTACTTCGTCAGAGTATAGAGGTAGCTTTAACTGTGTTAAGCTTCAGTGAGACGTCCAGTTCTCGCAGTTCTCGAGTTACTCAGCTAGTAAGTCAAATATTACCACTAAATGACACATTAAATCAAAATAGATCAACAGACTTAAACTGTTAGGTTGGGAGTGATCCAAAGACATGTGGTGGGTGAAAAAAAATGCAGGGTGAGTACAAGGTAGATATTGACGATAGGGCCTGGATGGATATTTGTAGAAGAATTAAGAGTACCACATGGAAGGGAAGAGCCGACCATGGCCATAAAAGTCATTTGATTTCAGGTATAAGGAAATAGGAGAGTTTTTGTATAGGTTAGCATATCAGAAACTGGAACAAATTTATTAGGAATATTCTGAACAGTTTTCCTGAAACAACAAAAAAATTTAAACGAAAAAATACGTGAAATTCGAAGTAGGTTGGGAATTTTCCATTGGAGCACATGCTTTTTTTTTGCATTCGGTCTGTAGCATTCCGCCAGCACTCAATGTATTTTAATATGTCGTCAATGTTAATGAAGCTTTCCAACTTTTTATTATGTGAACGCTCAATTTGTAGTACAACATACGACACATACAACAAAAACTTAACCTAAACCCCCATCCCTCGGCCGGACTCGAACCGGCGACCATCGGTACGCGATTGCACTTAAATCACAAACTCGTTGAACTTAAACTCAAAAATTCTTGCTTATTTAACGTTTGATGCTAATGAACAGTAACGGAAATTCAAAAATGGAACTTAAAACAACAATTATAATGTAATTATGGAACTCGCAGCTACTGAAACTTGACATCGAGATATTTTTTCGTAATATTCGTCAATTTTTATCGATTCGAGTAATTTTCACAATTTTTCTGACTTTAATCAATTTTATCCATTTGTTCCCAAATATTAGACTATTCTGACACTTATTCACAGTATAAAAGCGTACTCGGTCTGATCACAAATAACGTGCAGCTCCTATGTCCTCTGAGATTCAGTGAGTTTCCAATACTTTCCAGAACTTTCCATTAGAAATTTTCACGCTCATGGACTGACAGTATGTCGGTTGTACCAATAATTAAAGTCAATATACCCCATAACTGGGCTACCTAACATCTAACACTCTGTTCGGGCACGAGAACACTTTTATACTTTACTGACTTCCATGGAAGGCACGAATTGGGAATCCTGCACAATATGCAACAAGGTTTGTGCGATTTAACCGCAATCGTAGTACGGAAAATCTCCCCAGCCTCAATTGTGGAGAGTAAAATCAGTCCTTCCAGTGCCATATCTAATGTGGTTTAAATTACTACAAACACGTGGAGGAAACTCGAATCCTGGAAGTTTTGAGCAAGGATTGCCACGATGTCTGAGGTATTGACGATGCCCATTCTACTATCCAGCTGTCTATAGGACTCAGATATTAATAGTCGTTTCTTATTTAAAAAACTTGCATTCAACGCAGAGGTATTACAGAACTCGAAAGTTATATCGCTTCTAATGACTTACGTTCTACTTCTTATGATCGCCTTGTCCATGCCCAGGCGTATGCGGGTTACCACGGTGGATGTCTACTCTTCAATGGCAACGTCTAGGAACTGTGGTCTCCCGTTGAGATCCCCAGTGGGACAGTATTCGTAAGTGTTGTTGTAAGTGTGTATAATTCTTATAGTATGTGAGCAAGTAGTAAAGTGATATGGATGAGAGATAAAAAAATCGGGTGAAACTAGGTGCCAGCCCATTCAGGCCTACTCTACCGAAAGGCACAGGAGGGTCGCCAGGCTTAAAGTACCCATCCAACGGACCAATCACCATCAACAGTGTCGTCTGCTCTCACTCCGTACCCACTACGGAAAGGTTTGGGCTTTAACCCAGGACATTGACGCACAGTTGTCCTGATGGTATACCAGTAAGAGTATTTTCGGAATACGCGGAAGAAATGAACCATTTCTGTCAGATATATTTCGCAAATCCTTAGAAGAAAAGAAAGTACCGTCCAACTGGAAAATAGCGCAGGTGATGCCCGTTTTCAAGAAAGGAGATCGGAGAGATCCTAGGAATTATCGATCCATATCTCTAACATCTGTTTACAGTAGAATTCTGGAGCATGTCGTATGCTCTATCGTTATGAAGTTTCTAGATGGAAACGAGTTACTTACAGCAAACCAACACGGATTTCGGAGGAACCGATCGTGTGAAACGCAACTGGCTCTATTTTCGCATGACGTAATGAAGGTTATCGATGCAGGATCACAAGTAGATGCTATTTTCTCGGATTTCCAGAAAGCCTTTGACTCTGTACCACGCAACCGGCTTTTGGCGAAGCTTCGAGCGTACGGTATATCTGATCAGATTTGCGAATGGATACGCGATTTTCTAACTGGTCGGTCGCAGTATGTCGTTGTTGACGGGGAAGCCTCTTCAAAGCTAGATTTTACTTCGGGGGTTCCTCAAGGCAGTGTAATAGGGCCACTTCTTTTCTTACTTTTTATAAACGATCTCGGTGACAACGTTAATTGAAGGATGCGTTTTTTTTGCTGATAATGCACATATTTATAGGGAAGTGAGGTGCTCTGACGATTGCTTAGAAATTCAGTGCGATCTGGGTGCTATTTCGGAAAGTTGTCGTAAATGGCAGCTTACACTTAACTGCAAAAAGTGCATGGCAATGCAAATAAGTAATAAAAATATCCCGTTTTTTCACGAGTACAAAGTTAACATACAAAGGAAATAGCGTGCAATACACTAGTTCGTCCGCATTTGGAATACTGTTGTGCAATTTGGGATCCGTATCGCAAGGGATTGATTGATACGTTAGAGAAAGTACTGAGGAGAGCCGCTCGATTTGTGACCGCTAGTTACAGTCCTTACGTAAGTGTCACAGAGCTGATACGTGGGTTGGGCTGGGATTGTTTGGCGGACAGGCGACGTCATTTTCGTTTGAATTTGTTGGAGAATATGCGAACATCATTAATTTACGAGTGCAACGAAATACTTCTTCCGCCAACCTATTTAGGTTGCAATGACAGGAGGGATAAGATTCGAGAAATGAGATGCCGTACTGATAAATTTATGTATTCTCTCTTTCCTCGTTCTGATCGGGATTGGAATTCACTGAATTAGGATTGGTGCTTAGCACCCTCTGCTACCCACAGTAATTGTGAATTGCAGAGTATAGATGTAGATGTAGACCTGGAGATTAGGAATTGTGCACCACCATCTCACCTACCTTGCCGGCGAAACCCCGGTGAGGAAAATTTATTCCACTACCGGGATTCGACCCAGCTAACTTCGTATTAGCACCGTCCACTATCACGGTGCCACAACTATCTAAGCCAGTGGGACGGGTGGCTGTTATGTTACAATTCTTATCTTACTCCTCTCAGCTTTGTAAATTGAAATTTTACGTTAAAAAAATGCGTATGGTACTCCTGTGTGGCGATGTCAGTGGACTGCGTGTTCCTTTCTAGTCATGTGGCGGCGTCGCCGGTGCTGCACCCTGACGGCTACATCGTGCTGTTCGCGCGCCTGCTGCCCGACTCTGCAGACCGCTTCGTGCACGCGGACGCCCTCAAGTTCTACTGGATGTGCGAGGACCTGGCACTACGGGAGCACCCGCAGGCGTCCGGCTTCGTCTTCGTGTTCGACCTGAGCGGCATGTCGCTGGCGCACCTAGCCCGCCTCAACCTGGTCTTCCTCAGGCAGTACCTCGTCTACACGCAGGTACATTCAAACGCTCTCCAGTACCTTGAGGCTATTCGGCATGCCAACGTCGAGGCAGGAATTGATCAATGGCCTTTTCGAAGGGAACGTGCCGCCATTATCCTGTAATCATTTCGGGAAGCCATGGAAAACTAAAATCTGGATAGTCGGACCGAGAACTGAACCCACGTCTTCCTGAGTTTAAAGCCCGACTACTGTATCACAATGTACTGATTAATACTCGACTGAGACACCCTGAAGAAGTAAGAATTCAAAATATATGAGACGGGGTTACAGTTCGGATGATTCCACAAAAACGACATCATGACTGTAGTCAAACTGCAAAAGCGACTTTAAATAGTTAATACTGAGATACTGTGGATTAAGACGCATAGATGGACAGGTTTCAGACGTATACGACCCCTGATAGTAAGCTTATGGTAAGAACTGCCGAGTTCATGTGGTTGTCTAGAGTCTAATCTAGAGTCCAATCTCGTCCTACTCAAACGTCAAAGGTTAAAAGAATCTGCAAATGTCCTACAGACTTCTCATAGGTGGTTGGTATTTGAAAGCCTGAATTAATTAATAATTCCATTTTATCAGAATAACTGAAATGTTATACAAATACAGTATATCAACTCGTAGGCATATTTTTTTTATCTATTAATGGCTAAAAGATAACATTAGATTTGGCAACCAAAGAGGACACCAATGCACGAGTTACTACTGAGCAACGACCGGACTTGTCAACGAGATACGGCTGAAAATCAGATAACAGAGGGTTTAATAAATACAGGACTTCGTTAAAGCTGCACTTGGTATATGTTGACGAGTTGCAGTTGTTAGACATGACAATTTCCGTGATAGATCTTTTTCAAAGGAGGAATTAAAGTGAGTCAGTTTATTGATTGCTTCAAGACGTAACAAAATCCATGTCAACAAAGGTTCGACTAGGTTTACTACCAACTAATCGTAAATAAAAGCTAAGCTAAGCTAAGCTTCGTATTCAATTCGAAAATTAGATGGACACTCCCGAAGGCGGTATACTTATCCTGGTTTGGAGGTAGGGCGGTCAATTCCTTTCCTCCCTACCTAACCCAGTAACCCTACGAGTAAAGGGTACCTACAGTTTAACATGGAATTCGAACTACAAAAGCTTTTATGGCGTACGTCACATCACGACGCCAGCTGTGCCAGAGGTGAAGGTCAGGTTAATGGCCGATGAAAATCCTCACCGAGTTAGGGATTAGAACCGGTAATTTTTCTATCTCCAGTCAGACATCTTAACCACTAAGCCACCAGGCCGTTTAATCTTAAATACATTATGCAAAAAATTATTTAAAGAGTAGATTTACTCCAACAACTCTCATCGTTACAACGGAAAGCTTCAGTACCACCGAGGTAGGAAGTGTGTATATGTTAGACTCAAAGAGCGAAAAAAAATGCCCTCAACGCGTTCTGGTTTCTTGAAAACACATTCGCTTCATGTCAACCACCAAAAAAAAAAAGCCAAATCGCGTTGTTTTTTCGCTCAATGTTTTCAGTCTTTGAGCCTAAAATATACATAAAGGCAAGCATACATATAAGTTCCATTCATGCACGGATCATACAATACAGAGCAATAAATTTTCTATAAGTTTAATTTTTTGGTATATATTTACCAAACAGAATAAGTTAAACACAACAGAAAGCTATAACATCTAATATCCCGCACCTAAAACGGTTCTGAGTTAAATTTATTTCATTACATAAATTTTTGTTTTCGTTATTGAAACTAAATTGGATTCGAGAATCAAAAAAGTTCGGTGTGATTTATTGTAAACGGAGCAAACCAATTGTAATTACTAATTAATACGTAGTAAATTGCTTCAAAATTGTGTACTTCTGTAGTCAATTCGTAGTAATATGATAAATTCAGATGAGTCTAATACGTAGGTAATTGAGTAAATAGTTATTAAAATGTAATTAGTATTATTTTTTATTAAAAAATAAATCTTCAACAGTAAATACTTTTGTTTCTATGGACGACTAGACCTATAGTTGAAAGCATTTGAAAAGCGTGTAAGGCATTCTGCTGTTGCATGTGGGTAAACATTCTTCGCCATTCCTTTTTTCTCACTATGGTTTACTACACATGCTAATTTTAATAAGTTAATAAATAATATCCAGTTTTCAGGATTTTTTCAGCCAGATTTTATGACTCTTCTGTAAAACTAAAGATGAAACACTACTTGGCACTCGAATCGTAACCCTCCCAGCTCTACTCTTCCGTGAGCAGCTGGATTCATGTGCACAAATGACGCTCTTGTTTGTCACGCCTGCCTCAGACTGTGATGTAACGCCCCCACTTTCCGCTGCCTCCCGAGGGAATACTCCTCCGTGTGTATGATAAACGCTTCCTCTTTACCATCTTTCACTCTGCCAGGCCATCCCTTGATTCCTGGTGACTACGGGAGTACTACGTCTCAGTTTTCAGATTTTATTACGCTTGTACGTTTCTAGTCGCATATTATGTCTAGTGTTTACTGGGTAGGACTACGAGGTATATCTATATATATAAAGATGAATGTATGTATGTATGTTTGTTTGTTTCTTTGTTCTTCATACAAATCCACAGTTTTCATCCGATCTCGGTGAAACTTTGCACACTTATCCTTTGGAACAAGGATAAAAATACTGTCTACATTTGGTTGAAAAATTATCTGTTTAAATAATACATGTTGTCTTATAATTTCTAAAAATTACTGAACCGCGATAGACAGGTCTCTGTATTGCTTTTCGATACAGCGGTCGGGTAGCTCACTAGTTAAAACGCTTACTTACTGATGTTTGGATCGTGCTTTCGGGTTCAAATCTCCATGGAGTCTAAGATTTTTAAAAATTGTTTTTGATCGTAAGTGGCCATCGGTTATTCGGATTGAATGTTAAACTGTACATATAATAAATTTAGGGTGAAATGCGAGGCAAATCGTACGTAGTTTTGCAAAGCTGTAGGTGTACACATTTTACGTTATATTGATCCCTCAGTCAGTTTGTGTGTGATCTGCAGTAATAATACTATAAATGCGGAAGTAAGTCTCTGTCTTTTTGTTACGTTTTGACGACTAAATACGGATACGGATATTGACAAGAAAATCTGTAGGGAAGGCACAGGACATTTTTTTCCGGTATGATTAACTGTTGTTGTCACGAAATTTTGAGAACTTATCGAATGGTGACAGAGTGACGGATGTGTGTGTTAGTCTGTAATGTTACGTCGGCTGCTCAAGATGTGCCTCTTACGCATTATGTTAGTGTACAGGTTGTCCAGAAAAGGACTCCCTGATTTCAAAATTAAATATCTCGAAAACAAAGATCGATAGAGGAATGAAATAAACGGTATGTTTATTGTGACAGCTGTAAGAATTGTATACAGCAGTGTGAAATAATTCCTCTATCGATCTTTGTTTTCGAGATATTTAATTTTGAAATCAGGGAGTCCTTTTCTGGACACCCTGTATAATTTGTTAATAAATTTCGTTTAGAGAAAAAAACGTATTATTTAATATAGATGTCAACTTTTTCTGTCCTATTACGTTGTGTCTACTTAAATGTTTCTGGCACCAGTTTATTTTTCCTTCTGTTTAGACATGCCCTGCGGGCGTAAACTGCCCTATGTTGAAGCTCTAGCAGATCACGAGCAGCTAAAGTTATTAGAACCCAGGAATCGGATGCTCATTCTGAAGAAAGAAGAAAAGGCCAAGCTGAAATAAAGCTGCCCTTAGTTAACACCCCCCCCCCTTTTTCCAACATCCCCTCACCTTCGTTTGTTTTTCTGTTTTTAAATATGTTGGAAATTTATTCTCTTCAAGAGACAGGTTTGACGGTAGAATGATATAGTGATGGCTTTTCTGTCGTATTATGCCGTCTCGGTGTTGTTTGAGACTAATCCTTCGCTGCCAACAACTTTTTATTTTCAATTCTGGCAAAGAAATTCTTAATCCACGCGTACGAATTCGCGGGTATCAGCTAGTGAATTTCTAAAACATAACATTTATATGAATATTATTTTAAAGTTGTTATTATGTATCGCTGGCAATATTACAATTAAATTAATCATTTATTCGCTGCGCAAGCTTGTGTTTATGTGCATTAATTTGATCGTCGTCAAGAATCACAGCACGTGTGTGTGTGTGTTTGCCGCTTCATTCCGAATTAAGTGCAACTCAAATTTAAGTGTCTGTAGGTCTCTTGATGCAGCTAGTACAATTCGGGAAAAAAAGATGGAACTCAACTTTGAAGGAAACATCCTCCAGAGCTATTGATTTTAGCTTTAATTTAAGAGCGTCTTGTGACAGAAGGAAACATACAGAATTCCATCTCCCGATGTTAACGAACATTTGATAAACCCACTCCAGAGTTATCGCAGAAAACCAAAGGGTAACGCATCAAGGATTAGGAATTGGTATCTGACATTTTACTGTCTTTAAATGTTACGTATTGTCTCTTTCTCTACTATGTAGTCTAATCAAACCAATTTATTACTAATTATTTTTATTACGATTAGTTGTGGATCGTTTACTTTTTCAGAAAAAACATTACAAAATCTTTAAGACAATACCAAGCAACTCATTATTACTCCCATACAAACTAAGCCCATTCTGTTAGTTTAAGTCGTTGCAACACCTGTATGTTACCCGCCGTCTGTCACGGTGTTGAAGGATTCCATCGGTGGTGGTGAAAGAAATTTTCACCAGGGCTTAGCCAGCTGGCTGAACGTCGTGGGTGAGTGAGAATGGCCTGGCTTGGCTTTGGGTAGGAAGCGTGGTTAATTTCGCAGTTAAGCCATCCAGATTTCGGTTTTCCACGATTCCTGGAAATCAGTCCACGTGAATGGCTCCTACAAAAGGCCATGATTGAATTTCTTGCAGTTCATACCCCCACCGATCATCATTCTCACCGAACTGCCAGATGGAATCAAGATTGATCAGCTGGGTAGGAGAGGTGGCTGTGTACAAACGTAACTGATAAATCCCAAACCGCTCCGCAGTGTGAAAACACACGACACTTTTGCTGTGACGAGTTCGCCGGATCTTGGTGTTAAAATTATAGGCCCCATTGGAGTCTTTCTGAAGAGAGAGTGTGTATGGGAAAGCACCGGGTTTCATTTTCTTCTATATAGCAAAAATACATAAATCACCACAGTCATCTACACACGCACAACACACAAAGTAAAGGAACTGGCCGTCCTACATCTGCAACCATATGTAATGTGACTGCTAAGGGACCACCAAACCATCCTTTCGGGTTGAAGACCGTGGTGGTATGTATTACAAAAGGTCTTAAGTGAAAGATCAGAATCGATACGAGCACACAAACCAAAACTGAACGACATTTAGTTAGGAATCACATTCGAAATTAATATCTTGTCACATTCCCTTCCTATAAATACAGGCACGTACAGTAATTTTGCAAGAAGCCGGCGATAACTGCTTCTGAAATCCGCAGTAATTATGACAGAGAAGATTGCAGGAAGTTTCGACTCTACATCAATCAGTATTTCCTCCTACCCAAAAATGTACTTACAATTCTAAATACGGATGATATTCCCGATACCACCATTTAATTTTCGTTCGGTTAAAAATCCCATTAAGATAAAATATGCATTATCTCACTTTTGGGTTACAAATTCTAAGGCTTAATTTAATCTTCCGGGAAGGTACGGCAGCAATTAATGATTAAACAACACAAATCCAACTTGCTATTAATGTCAGTGGCATCTGTAATGCTTTGTACATTTCTGTATATAGTATGAAGTATGCCATCCGGTCACCCATTTCGTGGATCACATAGATGCTACATACAAATACAGTAAAGAAACATAATACACTGTGAAAGTTTAAAATAAGCTCAAAAAAATAAAAATAAAAAAGCTTAACTCTGTCAGTTAGTAGTGTACCCGGTTTAAGGATTGCCACTAGTTGCTATTACTCTCTATCATTAAGTTTTATTTTATATATAAAATATCTTGTTCAGTTTTGCCTGGGAGCCATGGAAGGAGTCCTTCCAGAATTTTCAATAAACAAATAGAAATGCAATTACTTGTTTTACTATAAGGAAAATTAGCTTAATTTATCTACTGACCACTTACATTTATTGTTATCAATATATGAAAAGATGATTGCATTGACTAACAAATGTAACAAGAATTAAATCTATATAATAAAAATTGTTTAAATTAACAATTAAATGATAGAACGTAAACAAAGTCCAACTAACTCAAAATCAGAGAGCACAAGTTTCTACAAGTTTTCGTTTTCGGGTACATGCGCCACACTTTGCCTCGGTTTGTTCTGGCGGAATAAAAATTGTGTATTTACCATCCAGCTGACGTTTATGTTGAAGTCGGCTTTGTCCGGATCTTCTCGAATTTCTGCGCGCAACACACACAGAACGAAATTTTATCGTCGTACTTGTTTAACACTGGACGAGCACTTGCTTAGGAGCACATTCGATTATTCGACTCCTTTCGATCGGCGGTTCCCTCTCTCACTGGCCAGCTGCAATCTTCTCCTCAAAACGAGGGTGTTAGCGTGAAACAAAACTTGTCTGAGCTTATTATCAAATAATAGTGTAGCCTTCCATGCATACACCACACACACGCTCGCTCTATCTTGCCGCACCGCTCGCACGGGGTGGACTGTCACTGAAGGAATGCGGTCCACTTATCTCCCTTCCCATCTCCAAACACCTGCGCTACACTACAAAGGGTGCCGCGGTGGTTGCACTGCGAAATAGTCTCCGCTGCTCGCACCGACCAACGCTTGCTAGTAAAATATGAAGCTTCTGAGCGGACCGCTTCAAGTTGGCTCGAAATATCAGAAGAACTTACAGATATGAACAAAAATATCTGTTCAATTTTCTAATCACCCTTCCATGGTTTCAATGTTTGATTTAACAGCATTTTATTTTAACCAACTGATCACAAGAAATTGGTTTATTCTAATAAAACCTTACCAATGGGAAAGATAGACGATAAAAAGTAATAAATGTAGAAACAAAATTACTACACTTAATGAAACATGTAAAAACAAATCTCTATCAAATTTTATAAGTGCAGTGTCGGAATAAAGCCGATAAGCCCAGTAGTGTCAGAGAGCTGTACACTTGCTTCTTTTGTTATCCTCTTTTCACCATTATAAGAGCACAGGCCTCCTTAAGAGATAAGAGTGCTTAATAATCTCTAAACTAAAAGCAAGTGTAATTAATTATTGTTTCAGGATGCGCTGCCTTCAAAGGTAATTGGTAACCATATGGTTAATGTCGTCCCTGCCACGGAGACGCTGATTAATATTATGAAGCCCATAATGAAGAAGGATCTCTCAGACAAGGTAAGCTGCGGGATAAACTTTGTAGTCAGCTAAGAGGCCTTTTGTGTCCGAATAAAGAGCACGCCTTTTCTTTAGTCACTTCTCACCAGGCTGTTGAAAGCGCGGTTCCTTTTCCCGTTTCTATGCATTTCATATTCAAGTCCTGTAATTATGACTTGGAAAACTCACTCCGTCTTATCATAAAGTCCATTATAAAATCCCTGTGTGTTGCTCCTCTTCTTGTCTTTTTTCTTACTTGTTGTCATTCATAAAACAAATAAATAGTTTTAGTGCATTCGTGATGCAAATACACAATTGTTTTGACTGACATTGAGATAATACAACGTTTTTATAACTACAGATATTTCTGATTTATTTTAAAAATGAATTATTAAGTAATATTTGGGTCTTCCAAGCAAAAATGTAAAAGATTAAGATTACAGTTAAAGTTAATTAACAGTAGAGAATTGTTAAGTTTGATTTTCAGCAATTTTTATGTTTTTCAGTGTTTTTGGAGGAGGCTACTTTATAGTTTGCTGACTTTTTCCTAAACATTTGATGGTATAAGACTTTTCGCAAACCATGAGGAAAACGTTAACCCTATCTGGCTCATTTTGAACACGTAACAAAGTGTTAACTGACTTCAGATTCATTCAAAGGATATGCTGCTACCATGAAATGCATTTCGAATCAAATCCACATTTGCTGTGATTTTCGTATATCATTGAAGAAGGAAGTCTAAGGTAGATGAAAGTTTCAACCTTATTTTTAATTACTTTTGTTCGTCAGTTCATGCTAAGACAACCGCAAATTCATATCAAGAAAGTTACTGGAATATCACTGCAAGAAAGAGGGTGGTTTAAGAGAATTCTGCACGTATATAGGGCATTCATTGGTGGAAAGGTATGTATACTGACAGGATTGGGAGTGTGTGTGGAAGGAAAGAGAGTACAGTAAAGTTCTTCTTGATTTTAGACATATGGGAATGGACAGTTTCCACTTGAATGTTAATTAGTCTAAAACAACAGTTAATTATCGAGGGAGATTCTAAAGAATTTATCCCAAAACAGTGAAATAATTTAAGTGAAAACTTGTTATAATTCAAAGCTAAGTGTGTACGTAAATAACTACCATGTAATATTCTCTAACGCAATCAATAACACTAATTTTTAATTTCTTCAAAAATGAGTGTAGAATGAATTTTTGTTAATTTTTCTTTATACTTCATACATGACGCTGTATTTAAACTACGCAATCAATGTAAGGCTTTTGATTGATTAAAACACACGCATTATACAGGTATAATTAAAATACGTTTTATTTACAAATTTGTACAACTTGACAGAAAAGAAGCCTGTTTGAGATGAATACAATGTGCATGTATACATGTAAGTTTTGATAAGTCGAGGATTGCAGTTAACAGAATGAAATTTATATTTCCCCGTATTTTGTTGAACGCTAATGAACCACTATGCAATGTAATCTGAAGGAAAAAATGTTGCTGGCTGCTTGAAGCTCTACGCGTATCAGTGTACGGCGTCTTTCGGAAAGACGATGCTCGTTAAATACACTCATTGCGTAAACGTAATTAGAGTCAGATTCACGACTTAATTACCCACTCTCGGCTGCCACAAATAAGCTCATTAAAACCCACAGTGAAGTTGGTGCTGCGGTGGCTCTCCTGTTTCCCTGCTGCGATATCCAGGTCACCACACCTCCTAGTGTTTACACGTTTCCAGTACAACTATTTCAAAGTTCCTGACTCTCGAATTTGTTGGAAATTTTTCGATGTAAAATTCTAATACTTTATAAGCAGGTACTTCGAGTGTCTTATTACCGTTGAAACCACTGTTAATTGAAGTAAAAGCTTGGTGAACGGGGAGAGAATAAAACATATGTAGTGATGTGTCACATGTGAACAACTGATTTTGTATTAACGACAGCAAGGTGTTCAAAGTAAAGACGAAGCAGTTTTTCGTCGTAGTTATAATACTTGTTGCTTTCCGGAAGCGTGGGAATTTTATCTTCTCCCTAAATTTGCCGTAAAATTGATAAATAAGTAAAAGTGCGTTCAAAAGTAAGAATACCAAAGATTATTTTGCTTAAGTATAATGAACATTTTGTCTCATGAACATGCCGTAATTTCAACAATAATGCGATAGGAATATTAACGACATAAATTTAATGTTATTTTTTTTAACTATTTACCTTATAAAGAAACATACCAGTGTTTAAAATAATTTTCAGTCAGTATACATAGGCGCCTTGTTGCTTGGAAATAATTACAGGGACAACTGAGGGACTTATAGGGTTGCTAGTTTATGGAGAGAACTCGTATGCTTTTTTTCTTTAATATCACTCACATTTTCTCCCAACAGTCAGAAACCATCTTTAACATCAGTAAATACACAGCGTTAAAGTGAAAATAAGACTATTTACAACTGCTAAATAACGTTAGTTTGGATCTGTACAGTTGATTATGTACTAAAGTTTAAGTATTTCCCACTCTAAACCGCGTCGACAGTGGACAGGTGTGGATCCAACCCTGCGAAACCGAGAGCTTGTTTAGGTTCCACTTGACAGTATTCCTGTCGCAACTCACTATGCATTGGACGGGTCTGACTCAAATTATATCCACAACGCCAGCGCAAATTTTCAAACCATTACAGGTCGAATTATGGAAATCATATCATTGGCTTCTAAACAATGCGGGAAATTTTTTCTTGCAGGATATTGTGGCAGCAATTTAAGTGGCCATCGAGAGATGGTCATACAGAAACGACCGCAACAATGAAACAAGAGAAGCTGTATTTTTTTATTTTATTAGTGTTTCTAGTGAATATTAAACTTTTTAATCACCACGCCTATATTGATGACGGGTTAAACAGCCCAGAACAGTAATCAGGACGCCGTAAGGTGGGGGGAGAGATGGTAGGAAGAAGGGAGGAGGTAGGACTCTATCGTGGTCCTGTCGTATCTCCCCAGCCCTGTATGGTTTCGCTTTAACACGCCCATCCACTCTGGCGGGTAATAGGTCTGTGTCATCAACAAATTCATAATAATCTACTTCTTCTTTGAACCTGATTGTTTACACCATAACACTTTTACGTTCACATCGTTAATTCCAGCACAAGTGCAATATATATACTAGTACAACTCCCCTTTTCAACTGATGCTTTTCTTTCAATCTTCTGTATTTCTGTTAATCGTGAATACTATATACATTAGCAATAATTTTTCTTTTAGGTATTCTACGCCTGACTTTAAATATTTTGTTATTTTCGGAATAGTAAGTCATTTTACAAAATCCACAAACGCAGTAAATTTATCCTTGTTTCTCTGTATCAGCAATAATGTTGAAAATTGCAACGCTCTTATCGATCTGGATTTCTCCGAAGCGAATATGGTGTTCACCTGACACATTGGCTTACTTCCTTCACAATCCTACGGATACTATCCTGGATAATTTTGTTCCTACTATTATGTAACTGATGGTGCAGCAGTAAATACTTTTCGTAACTTCTTATTACCAGTTGGAATAAACTTTTAATTTTTTCGTCTCCTAGGAATCAAGATATTCTGAGGAAATCTCCCATTCACCTTCTGCGTTGTTTCGAGTATGCTTCCTGCAAAACGCCATGGCTGAATTCCTTTCCGTTCCTTGTCTCCAGTCCCATCCCGCCTCTAATGACTTCGACGTCAACGAGGCGTAAAGCCATAAGCAAAAAAATCTGCGTTGTTGAAATGTTTCAAAGACCTGTCTAATAATGTCCTTAAAACTAGATATTTCTTTTAAACTAGATTACCTATCTCAAAACACCTTTAAATGGGTTTCTTAAATCACATTGGAGTGTGGTATGGAAAGCTGTAAAAAGTTTTCAACTTTGACTGTAGATAATTTTTTTTTACTTTGTAACATGTTTTAATGACAAATAAATTACCGGAAAGTCTTATGAAAAGTATGTTAATGGTAGACAGTTATAATATTTATAATGTCGCGACATTTCACGTTTTTATCTGGTTCGTGAAATTGATTCCAAAGATAGAGGTCTACAAGGTTCAGTACACCCTTATAAATGATACAAAGAGGGGAATTATGTTTCTTCAAATGTTTTTACCGACACTTTGTGTTCAC
Source organism: Vandiemenella viatica (assembly GCA_031002005.1). Classification (NCBI taxonomy): domain Eukaryota; kingdom Metazoa; phylum Arthropoda; class Insecta; order Orthoptera; family Morabidae; genus Vandiemenella; species Vandiemenella viatica. The sequence continues at coordinate 150,510,229 of JARYHS010009186.1, forward strand.
AGCTCTTCGTGCACTCCAAAGACATGGAAGAATTCTACAAGCATGTACCGAAGTCATTGCTTCCAAAAGATTACGGCGGTGAACTTGATTCGCTGCAACTATATCACAGTAAGTAATATGATGTCTGTTGAATTAGTAATTCAAATATGAGACAGCTGTACAATGTTCTCAACAAAAAGTAATAGGTCAACAGTTTTCCTTTTTATACGCTTACTAATCCATGGTAAATATAATACTTATTCACATAAAGCTCATTAATGATTTATTATGACACTTACACTAGGTGTTTGTTAGAAAAGCTAAAAAAATAATAATAATATAATTTCAAGAGCGCAGCAACAGGTGATTCTGATTATTTTATAGAATAACTGTTAAAAGTGAGATAGCATGATTGTCTAAATAGTTTTCATAAACTGTGGACGTCAGAAAAAAGTCTGCACAGTGTCAGAATTTTAAATACGCTTATACCAGGGAGACTGTTCAAGATTTCTTGAAACTTTTGCTTAATGGTTCTTTAGTACTAACTGACTTTTTTCTGGCATGTAAAGTAATGACGTACATGTTCTGTGCCATTACTAACTCCACATTTTAGGATTGTCACCAGTCCAACAGCTGAACCCCTATTTAGACGAATTTTGTTTTCAATGAATAAAACTGGAAGCTATATTTTCTTTTAAAAAAATCATCGAATGACACTGTTCGACTCATCACATTTCGACGATTTCTCACTTATATCATAGCTAACTGGTGTCAGATTTATTCCTTTATAAATTTCTTTCGATGATCATAATCAGGTTTGTCGCACAGTACAATAATAATACTAATAATAATCATACGAAGGCTGTAGGAGAAAAAAACGAAGGGAGGAATGTGAAATTATAACGAAAAGATAAAATATAAAAGTGGAAATTACTTAAGTCTGTAGCTTATTTCTCAAAACATTCAGCCCGTTAAAAAATATATATAGTTACTGAGCAGAATGCTTATAATAGACCTACACAGTAAAGAAAAACAGAGCCCTTGAATTAAAATAGAAAGCGAATGGGCTGAGTGGTAAGTCGTGCGACAAATGAACACGGTGCGCGGGCCTTTTTTATTTTTGGAAGGTGGGCCGTATAGGGCTGGAGGGGAGGGGGCAAGTGGCAGAATAGTGGTGCATCTCGCGCTCCGGGAACCGTGAATACGCGCACGCACAGGCTCTGCGCTGCTGGGCTGTCGTCCTTTCAGGGGCTGTGGGCTTTCAGCGGGCCATTGTCGCTACGGGGAAGCATGCGACGTTGTCACGTCGAATTATTGCCAGCGGTAAATGTGCGTCAAGGGGTAGGCAGCATACGTAGTGCGTTCTTTAAAACAAAATTCAGAGACTGCAACAAAAAAATCAAAAAACTTCTGCTATCTATCCATTTTAACCTTAACATTTTAACTGAATAGTCATTTTACTTTCTGTTTGAATGCTGCTAAGTAGTGAAATGTAGTATTCGGATAAAAACTTCTGATGTTTTTTTTTAAAAAAACGAAATTTTGTTTACCATTACATTGTATCCATGGCCAGTGGACTATGCATTACTCGATGGTGGAATGAGTTTTTATGTGAATGCTGGTGGTCTTCCATATCATTGTTGCATCACGACAGACATACTACATTGCCAACAAGAATTTATTTTTGTTGTGTGATATCTTTGATCTCTCGGTAATGTCACTTTCCTCTGTGTTGTTATAAGGGTTCATTTGCAACATCAAGCAAAAAGCAGATTCACTTGAAAAATTTGCAGGTATAATCAATTAATCAGACAATTCTATTTGAGACAAAGTTGAACATATGTCCACGATTAACAGTTAGTTGCAAGAAATAAAAATAAATCACTGTTCACATTTCTAACAAACATAAAACCCGTGAAGACTACATTGCAAACATAAAACGAGTGTCGAATAAAAGAGGAAAAAGTTTTATCTCAAGAAAAAATACGTTAGAACTCATCTAATTAAAAACATTAATGTAATTAATCAAACACGCATTTAAACTTGATAAAATCACTACATACGCGCTATATGGTGGGTATAATAGCAATGAATTAAAGTCATTTGTTGTATACATTCTTTGATCGATGGATGACGGCATCACATTGCATGAAAAATGTAGCAAGTTTTCGTTATCATTTTTCCCTTGTTTCATTTCATTAAAAAAAATGAGTCACGCAGTTAGTGAATGAATTAAAATCAGATAAGGACAGTTTATAAAAAAAATAGTATGAATCATTTTAAAATAGAATTCATCGCCGGGTTTAAAAACATGTTTTTCAAATTGTAGGCCTATATTCAACTCATCTACCAAAATTATAGTGGGTCTAGAAATTTTTGAAATCTTTTAATTTTCACTATGTGATCATTATGCGGTTTATGAAATTCCCTATCTAATGATTCACACGCTGTTGTCTCAAAAACAATTACAAGCTAGAACAACAAATTTGTTACGATTAGTCATTTACTTATTTCTCTAAAACCGCGAACTCCAAAAGATTGGTACGGTTTCATGAAGATTTTATGAGCCTAAATATCACTACAAATCTTTTTTATATTTTTTAACAAACGTCGCACAAATTATGCGATAAAAATAAATTTTTCAAACATTCTGAGAGTTGGCGGTTACTAAACTTCATTTATTACCAATTATTAGATGGTTCGTGGTTTTAATTACTATGTGAAATAACTAGCCCACGATCCAGTGTCAAATTTTAACTAGTTTTATTTTCATAAGCACATCGATACTTGATACTTGACACATGTAAACACCTCCAGCGATTAAATTCACCACTTCTTACAAAGACTATACAGTTACATACGGTGTTCATAAACTTAGTCGAAAAAACAAAACTGAACTGTCCAAGTAAAACTAAAACTGTCTCTTTCTCTGCTGATCGGTTTATACAAGTTCCATCGAAAGTTCTAGAACACTATGAAGGCTTACAACAGATATTTCTCGTCCATTAACCATACTTAAACAATTGAAAACACATTAAAAACAAACAGAATTAATACATAATCATTTACAATCATTACAAAATGCTTAGAAATGAAAATTAAAGATTCTTAGACACAAAATTATCCACATAAATCATTTTAAACTGTAGTAAATCATCCTTTAAACATCGTAGCTTACCTTAATACTTACAATTACAAACATTTTAGTAATTCTCTTACATAGTTCTGTCCCTAAACATATTAAACAGGATTTCCATAATTTCTTTTCACAAAACAGAATCCATTTACACTGATTTACAATGATATACAAAACCATTTTCAATCACATTCCAGCTTGCTACAAATGCTTCATAAAATACAGTTTTAGTTAAAGTTTAGGTTTGAGGGCTGTTACACAATAACATGGTGTACAGTAAATTTTTCCGTTAGCTCCATCCTGCTAACTAAACCACCTATAATTATTTTCCGCAACCGTTATTTTTTTTATTTTTTTTTTTTTTTTTTTTACGTTATTATCATGTTAAAGTAGTGAGGAATTACATTTCTGAGCTAAAGGGTTCGAGAGAGTGAAAGGCAGACATATGGATAAATTAGTGAATGCGTAATGGTTCCGGCATTCATTCAGAAAGTACGAAGCACTACAATACGCATTCGATTCATTAAGATAGTTAACCAGTAACAAGTTTTGTTTCGTTTCTCAATTGCACATACTGAATTAAAAGAATACGTGGTTTTGCATCCAGAGAATACATAACGCATTGGAAATACAACATAAAGAAACACCCACGTTTGAAGCTGCCCTAAATCGAAAACCGCCACCCACCACCAGGTGAATGCAACAGAGCAACACATTCCCCAAGGAATAACTTGACGGCGCAACAAATAATTTTGTTGATTAATGTAATGTTCTTTGATAACTAACCGTGTAAACATGTTGTTTTCACACTGACTTTCGTTGATCAAACATTTCTTCACCATACTGAAGTGAATGCTGTCCAGGTAGAAAGACGAGAAGTTTATACAGGGCGTTCGCCGGAAAACGCTACCCTCCCAGTCTGTTGCCGTCGGCAACTTGCTCGGTCAGTCCCCCCAGCCGTTTCCGCCAACCGCCACCGTGAATCACCGCACTGTTTAACACCTCCGCTGCCCCAATAGTGCATTGCAGTGACCCTTACATTGTTAAGAACGGTTTCTTTGCATTGTAGATAGTTTGTGACTTCAGTCTCTTATTAATCAGTGTTGTGAATAAACGTTTCTTTGCGGTTTGGCTGGTTTGGGGCTTCATACTCTTATTAATCTGTACCGTGTTTGAGTGTGAGTATAATTATGGTACGTTACAGTCTGCAACAAAGAATATTTCTCTACGATACATATGTGAAGAAGAAGTCGTTTAAAAAGTGTCGCAGTAAATTTCGTCGCGAATTTCCTGGCGCTTTACTGCCAGCTAAATCAACAATTCTGCGTCTGGTTAAAAAAGTAAGAGAAACGGGTTCATTTTTTAACAAAAAGAGACTGTCGGTCAACCGTATTCTCACAGAGGAGAAAATTAACGATATCGCTTTTCGACTAGAACAGTCACCCAAAAAATCATTAAGTCAGTTAGGGCAGCGTGTGTCTCGAAATATGTTCAGAAGATGTGAAATGTGCATTACACAAGAGGGTCAACACTTCCAGCATCTTTTATAAGGTAAGCTAATGAATTACGCCACATTTAAATGCTTAGCACACAAGTTTATGAAGTTTATGAAGCGTAATTATTATGAAATAGTCCGCGGCCGACGGTCGAACAATGCCGGAAACTGAGCGCTCGCTCGCCGGGAGCAGTTTCTTCCTTGTAGCGCTAACAGTGGGTTGCGTTTCCCGGCGAACGCCCTGTAGTGAGTGACTGGATTAAATGGCAACGGCTGGACGCTTGAGCATCTTAACACGTTCACATATCAAGTGGCACTACCACAATGAAGGTGTATACTTCAAGCAATACCAGTAGCAACCTCAGTTGCCTCTAACGCGCCGTGGTGTATACAATTGGAACGCTAACGTCGCACAGCCTCAGTAATTAGCATACAGGCTTCACTAAGTTGGTAAGCCTAATCCAGATTAACAAGATTGGACGCGAAGTGGGCATCAACACCTTCCGTGAAAACACTGTACCGTAAGCTTGTATCTTAGTGGATTTAAAGTCGAAGACTTGACCCATATCTCTCCTTCGGTCTCAGTCGAACTTGATGGTCATGTGAAGCTCCGTTCCTTGTGGTAAACGCAATTTTTCCCGCATTCGCAAGGGATACCATAAAATCGCGGTGCATGAAGAGCAAGATATTCCTATGAGAAGCTGTAACTTTACAGTTGCGATGGTTAAAAAATATACCCTACTTAAGTGCACGAAACTAATGTAAACATGTTGCTGAAATGAAATAATCACTTATTTTTAATTATTCCTTTTAACATTTAAATAATATAGTTAATGATCAAGTAATTCTTTTTTACACATTTCTAATTGTTTCTCTAATCATTTTCACATTTTACTCACGCTTCTGTCCGATTCATATTACCAAACATCTCTGCAACTGAACTTCAAAGAGTCATGGTTTGCTGAGTCGGCGCTGCCAACATTATTCTCTGGTTTCAAACATATGACTTCTACCCAAAATGAAATCTGTGGTACAAGAATTAGTCACGTTTAATTTAAACATAAGGTGTTTCCTTATAAAGTGTAGATTGTTTTGATGGTGGTAGGAAGATGGTCTTAACGTGCCCGATACGTTCGGCTGGGACAGATAGAGAAATATGTAGCTAAGATGTCGACGGAGGGTGTGACAATATCACTATATATTATAATATTACAATGTTGCGTATATTATTATTATTATTTAACTTTAATTAATTGTGGGTAAAAATGTGTTTACGAATTATTGTATTGATGTAAGTAAATTAATTTGTGTGTAGTAGGATTTCCACAACCCGTAGTATGAATAGTCTTTGGGGTAGCGATAAGACTGTAAGAATCTTTTGCTGGTAACAGCTAGGCAGAAGGCCGCGTTCCTGCATTGTAGCTAGATGCATATCAGAGACGGAAAGTCTATATAATATGGAGAGTTTGAAAGTTGAATTTTTGTGTTGGTAGTTAATGAAATTAATTAAATGTTAAATTTGCTAACAGGTTCACTGCGAAATAAACTGAGTTGTCGTTCTTTTGGAACAGTGACTTTCATTTCGTTAGACAATAGCATCCATCATTTCGATGGATCTAAATTAATTGACATCGTTTTTTTAACTTAAATTCAATATGAGCTGCAGCTAAAATTTGTTTGTGAATGCGGGCCTTTTCGTCCATGACACGCTTTATTTCCTATAGTATTGAAACGTGGTGCAACGGTTAGCGTTCTGGTCTCGCATTCGGGAGGACGGCGGTTCGAATCCCCGTCCGGGCATCCAGATTTGGGTTTTCCGTGGTATCCCAAATCACTCCAGGCAAATGCCGGGATGCTTCCTTTAAGAAGGCCATGGCCGAATTACTTCCCATTCCTTGCCCCCAATCCATTCCCGTCTCTAAAGACCTCGCTGTTAAGAGACGTTAAGCAGTTAAAAAAAAAAAGTATTGAAATGTTGTTAAACCATATAAATCTTCGGAAGCTTACTTTGTTGTCGTCACACTAATTAAGGAAAGTTCAGTATTGGCTTCCTCTTGCAGGATTATGACAACTCATAAGGATTTGATCTCCGGAATATCGTATGAAAATATCCTGTATACTCTGTTAATGGTTCATGGTTCCTTGAAGCTGGGTGCACATTCAGACACTGTGCCGCTAAACATCTCACCAACTTGGAAGATTATAAAACAGTAGGTTATTTGTGTGTTGTTTTCAGACGAGACGCTGCAGCGTTTGAAGGAGGAGCGGGAGTGGTTCCTGAGTGAGCAGGCGCTGAGAGTGGACGAGACGAAGCGGCCGGGCCGCCCTCTCAATGCCACAGACGTCTTCGGCATGGAGGGTTCCTTCCGCGCGCTCTCCATCGACTAGTCTCAGTTCCAGCCACATGAAAAAACGCACCATACACTTCCAAGCATTGTGGCTCGTTGTTAACTTGTCATATAGGAGTCCTATCACGAATTCTATTGCAGTAAACTGTTTACAAACCGTCTGCGGAGAATACCAGAGTACTTTTTCATGTCACATTCAATTATATGTGACTTTTTCGTGAAGGTTACCTCATGAATTACATCGAAACAACTCCTTATTCACTTCTTCTTCACTCTTTACTACACCCACTGACTTCTTTTTTAACTGAACTTGAACTCCGTTCTTTTACCAAGCATCGATCATTGGTAACAGAGGACCACATTTATTTTTGTCTAATCCCTCATTTTTATACAGCGCTAACAACAGACCGTAGGTTTCTCTCTGTTTTAAGAGTTCTTTCACTCATTCAGTCCTTACAAACTAGTTATCCCAAACGCCCACAATAATTCCACGTCATAGTCGTATTGCTGTGATTCTATAAAAATGATAACAATTCAGTAATGGAAATCGTATCAGAATTTGTTGAAAAATGTTTTTCTACTTAGTTCAAGTAAGTACTGATTCTTCGAATAAAAATATTGCAACCAAAACTTCGTTTATATTTTTGCGGTGTTGTAGGCGTAACCAAGTCAGTATGGCATTAAAAACATTCTTATTTAATCCCGAACTTGGATATATTGGTAAACCGTTTCATGGCATCGCACAAGGAAATAAACATTCTAACATTTTGTTTACTTTAAACTTTTACAACAAATATATTTATTACCTAAAAATGTATTTTTCATTTATGCATAAAATTATAAGATCAAGCTGTAGTGTTTACTGAGAATTTATAAAAAAAAAAAAAAAAAAAAAAAAAAAAAAAAAAAAAAACCAATAAAATTCCTTTAAATAATCTTGTAATTGTAGTATACTAATAGGCTTAAGAAGATCTATTACGATCTACTGCAGTTGTAAAAGGACTTAAAGTTCTACATTGAGCATATAATTTTGTGAATCATACATAATTTCTGATATATTCACAAAGTAGGTAGTGCAGGTATTTAGTTGAATTATTTTGTATAATTTGAAACAAATAATATTGAAAACTGCATAATAAAAAACAAGAAAGTAATTTCAACAGTTAATGCAACTTCGAGCCTTCTGGAATTGGCTATTTCCACATTTGAAACGTTATACAATTACCGAGCGATTAGTTCTATCCTAGAGTGAATTACAATATTTGAAGCAATAATTAGGCTGCTTCCAGCGTCTAGAAACTTTTTTTGGCTAAGTTGTAAATATTAACACCACTAAAAGTAAAAATAAAATAAATTTGATCTACTTAAGCCATACATCGGAAGATTCATCACCACGTCTAGCAGTCGACAATTATATTAGAACAAGGTTTCAAACATAAAAATAATTAATGAATTTCTAATTTTCCTTTGTTAAAAGCTCGCATTTACTAGGTGTTGTGTTGTGATAAATTTAAATCTGATGGATGTGTGAAATCACCTACCGGTTTCACTCTATCTTACTAGTATAAACTAACTGATTGTAAATATATGAATATTAAACAAGCTATCAGAAAATTGATATCACCGTTGTACTTCACTTCGGTAACAATAAGGGCAGCATGATAGACTTCCTGTTTACAATAATATACATCTACATCATTTACAAACTTTACTGAGAAACAGAGTACATCATAGAAATGGTACCTTTTGTTCAGGTTATATCATTTCAACCTCAAATTTATATGATGTCGATAATTATATCGAAAGTGTATGTTTATGTTATTTGCAGTATGATAGGCAATATGCCGTATTTTTTATTCAATACTACATTTATTATGCAACAATATATCGCTGTAATAAACTCAATGTCATATTTAAATTCCAGATATTGATTTCAGAGGATATATATAAGGTGACAAATTTACAGAGCAGTAAAAACTTCCTACACTCTAAAGACCTCGCTGTTAAGAGACGTTAAGCAGTTAAAAAAAATTCATTTATATTCTTGACTTTATAAAACTGAAACCTACTTATAATTTAATAATTTTTGTCACATCAGATGTTACATCTGTAAAGAATTGAACTAAATCAAACGAGACTATAATACTTGATGTTAAAGTTTGTCGTAATGTGTTATGAATTGGGAGAAAACGTTTGAAGTTAAGTTCGAGCGATTTTGTTAATCCCTCGCAAATAGAACACTTTCAATGAACAACAAATAATGATTTATCGCTAAATGTTGGTTTGGTGCCATCACCGAAAAATCGATGGCCATTCTTCCAGAAAGAACCTACTGAATTTGGCCTAACTGTAGTGTATTCGTGTTCACCAAGGTGCTGTTTTCTTCGGTTTTAAGAAAAAATATGTGATGAAAATTTTGACGGTTTCTGAATGTAGGACATGAACTATTTTCTTGCTGTGTTGGTGGAAGTTTTTCTGCACGCCGGTACGTAGACTTTGAAGCCAATGCAAAGAATATGCTACATTCTCCTTATATTTACTAACCTCTATTTTGATGAACATTTTAATCCAGCTATTTGCAATTTAGAACGTCCATTTTTATAGTTATTAAAGGTTTTCTGCAAGAGGTTGTTGGCAGCAGCTGTATAATTAAAGACATAAGTGTTACAAGGAAAAAAAACTAATAGTCGTCATTTAGTCATAAGTTCTGTGCGTTGGTTGTTCGAATTTTATGTTTTTAAAACAAATATTCTTGATCTAAAAATGGAAAACACTCTAGCACATTTTATGCATTGTTGTGAAAAACTGCATAAATATTACAGTCAGTTATGTTTCGGGAATTCAATAGAAACAGTCCAGCCATCACTAATACGGGTTAAAATCCTGTACAGTATATTCAGTGGCATGATCAGACTATTAAGAGAGAAATATATACTAATTAAAATATAAACGAAAACGTATGTCACGTGCTCAGCCAAATAAATGAGAAATAATATTGATTACCAAAGTAAGTCATTGTTGGTATTAATCAAAATATCTCATACAAAATCGAGATGCGAGGAACCGCCAAAATAGACTGTAAACATTCCACCATTCTGTCTGTAAGATTACTGTGAATAAATTTCAACCTTGTCTGTTGGTGACGACGCTACCGGCTAACTCCGAAACATAAAATTTCATTAAAATTAAGTGTTACTCTCTGTCTGCAAACAATTTTAAGGTTTATAAAAAGTTTCTGAAAATTAATATTTTTTCGATATAAAATTTCGCTTTCGCCATACAGGGCTGAGGAATAGAACTGCCAGCTGACTACATTAGTAGGCAGTTATGCAAGACACACATCTGGGAAGTTTCTTTAGTTGCCTGCTCGCAGGCGCTACAAGACGCTCCCAGCAGCTTGAAACGGAGCGACGATAAAGCTGCAACCACCTATATACACAAGCCTCAGTCCTCTCCTACATTGCTATTATCTAATTCCAAAAAACAACTGTAAATGTTATTCTTCGCTCTATTTATCATAGAATACCGCCTTGCTGTAACATCTCACTCGACGCTATTCCGACGCCTGCAGGGGTCTCTGTCGTCGCTGCCTGCAAAGCTGTTTGTTGATCGAGACCCATCCACTCCCTCGATCCGCGCCGGCCGCAACCGCAACCCGCCATGCATAAATTATTTGGAGCGCTGCGCGTTGGGGATAGAGCGCAGCGGATTACGACAGCCAACATAATTGTTCCATACATTATCGTGGCCACGCACCTGCAGAGGCCGGCTAGTCCGGTTTACACAGGCGGCCGACAGAGGCGCTGATTAACGGAACGCAGTTAGCACGCAACTTCGCACGACGTGTGAACTCCTGTCGTCAAAGGCGAGGATGCAGCGAGGCCGTTGCTAAACGAACTGTGAACTTCTGCCGTCAGTTAAGTTTTCTGAAAGTCCTACACTGAAGTTAAGTTTCTCCAGTGATAAGATAATGATACTAAAAAATACTTATTTTCTGTTTCTTATTTTATCACCACGTCGAAGTCATTTGGAGGGGAGGGGAGGGAGGAATGGGTGCAAGGAACTGGAAGGAATTTGGCCATGGCATTTTGAAGGAATCATTCAGGCATTAGCCAAGAATGATTTCGGGAAACTATGGAAAATCAAAATCTGTATGGCCAAATAGAGATTCAAAACAAAGTGCCCCAAAAAAAAAAAAATCCTGTATCATAAAATAGGAGTAAAAAAATCCAATTTTTTATTGCAGGTTGGTATTACAAGCATTTTATCAACCACACATCATTCCTGATGTCTACAGTTTTATATATATACGCTACGGTTAAATTACATTGGATTGTTAGTATGTTTTTTCTAGATAATTTCATCGGAAATCTTGAAATTTGTAAAACGTTTATTACAGAGTTGTTGAAGATAAATATTTGCTAGTGTATTATAACTGATAATTGAAAAATATTCAAAAATATTTAAAAAATACGACGTAATAGAGATAAGCAACCAAATGCTACACAGCCGATGTGAAAAGCAAATTATTTTATCTTTAAAGTGACGGATCCCAGATTAAGTCTCTAGTTCTTAACACAGTTGCCATTTGCTGAGCCGACTCAGAAATTGTGTTACTTCTCATGAAAAGAATGCGAGACCAAAAAAACACTTCTTTGAAAAATTTTAAGAAATCTCAGTGACCAATTTTTAACGCCAAAATTTGTCTATTTGGTCTGTTTATGTGGAAAATATTTATTAGAAAAATATATACCTCAGTATAACAAATTCTAATCGCTCTGTGCACTTTGATCGACTAAACGTTTGCTTTCAGAAAGATTGTTCTATCGAATTTTCATGCAGTTTGTCAGATTCTTCGTGGTTTAATTAATGTGATAATTAAGAAGTCCACAATGTATTTCAGTTTAGACTTGCGTTTATTTTCAAACAACACGTCAACGATACTGCTTACATGCATTCATACAATCCAGAGATTTCATACAATACTACTAACGCAGTCCTTGGCAGTCGCAAAGTGAATCTGTATAAACTACTCCTGTCCTTCTGCTGATTTCTTTATATAGGCTCTATCGAAATTTCTAGAACTCTTAAAAAGCTTCCGCCAGAAATTTCTCGAACATTAACAATTACTTAAACAAAATTATTCACAGAAATCATCTTAAACTGTAGCAAATTGTCCTTAGGCATCGTAACTTGCATTAATACTTGGAATTACAAACATTTAAGCAATTCCCTTGCACAATTCGGTTCTTAACCATATTAAATGGCCTTTAAATAATTTCTTTTCATAAAATAAAGTCTATAAACAGAGATTAACAGCTAATTGAAAAACAAACATAAATGATCATATTCAACCAAACTCTAGCTTACTATAACTGCTTCATAAAATCCAGTTCTATTTAATTTTTGGTTTGAGGGCTGCTACAAGTTGATGTGTAAAATTTTTTTCTTAGAGTATCACATTTAACATCATGGCTCCCTTCATCACCCTTCTTTTCATTAGAAATAACTAATGGATAAAATGTGTCCTGTTAGATCAAGAACATTGGACGTACCAAATGTTGGCGACGAAAGAAACCGAGTATTACTTAACATGATGAGGAACAAAATAGCAAATTTCTAGGCAATACAACTGATGTATATCGGCTACAATATATGAAAGAAGAATGTGAGTAACTTTTCCCGTAACGATTTTCATGGAAGCCTAAGATTATCATCAGTTTACATATGAGGACTGTCATGACGTTAACTTTCAATAACCTATATATAAATGCAATCCGTAACTGACAGAACTTCCGAGACAAACATACAGTGACCCCTTCGGAAGAAATATTTAGGATATTTGTTTCAGATACTTTATTCTCCGTATCCGTAAGTGTAGGGACTATCTAGTAATGTTACAAAATTTATATTCCAGATTTAGTTTTCGTACTCAACTGTCCTAGCGTGTTTCCTTTTCATAATGTGTATTACAGGATTTTCTTAGTCACTCAGCAGAAGTTTAGTAAATTTGCATTATGTTTGTCGGTGACTTTCATCTAATGGAAAACGTTCCAAACTGAAGCTGTGGATATTTACTGACGAAAATTGTGAATTAAAAATGATTCGATTTGAATCAAAAATTTTATATGTACTAGTTTCATATCAAATTTTCTGGCATATCTTTTTGTACTTAATCTGGTTATTGAATCTCTTCTAGTGGAATGTTGCTCTTATGATAGTATAATTATTTTTACGCCACTATGATCAGGTTAGCTAAAGAAAATTGTTTTTGTCCTTATATTTGTTCTGCTCTCGTTTAATTCCGTGCCCCCACCCCTTTCTCAGTGGTCGTAAATTACGTTCTAGATTGTATTTAAATAAACAGGCGCAAAAATAATTTCCCTCGGGACAATGCATTTCATCACAAGGATTACCATTTTGTCAGGAGGCGCTCCGGGCGACGACTGCCTTTAATATCGCTGGCAGAAACTTTTTCTATAAGAACTCGCCTCCCACGTAAAATGATACTTCTCGCTAATGTTCTACTTTACAGAAGAATGTAAGTACCATGAGGCGCAGCTTAAGTCTACCTAAGTAATGAGCAGTAAGAGGTGAATTTTGAGAACTAATACCATACCTTTGAACGCAGATGAGAAGGTTGGATTGTAATTAATTGAAAGTAAAGTGGATTAGTTTTTTTTTACGCCTCATCGACTTCTAAGGTCATCAGAGGCGATATGGGACTGGGGACAAGGAACGGGAAGAAATTCGGTCATGGCCTTTTTGAAGGAAGTACCCCGGCATTCGCCTGGAGTGATTTGGGGAAACCATGGAAAACCCAAATCTGGATGCCCGGGCGGGGATTCGAACCCGCGCCCTCCCGAATGAGAAGCCAGAACGTTAACCGTTCACCCACCACGCTCGGTGAAAAAGTGGAATAGAGAGCAGAAAAAATCATTACGATAAAATAATGGAACGATTCAAAAATCTGTAATGGATTAGGAAAATTAGTTTTCCAAAAAAAAAATGAACAAAAAGGAACTTGAACTGACTAGCGTATCAGCTCTGAGTAACCGTATTTTCGTACATTTTTTGCTGTTTCATTGATGCAGGTGAATGTGGGAAATCATTATTTACTTCTGAGAGCTTTAGCATAGTCCAGCGAAATTTAGATGCTGTGCGCAGACTTACTGACATAACGATGTTAGGTTCCAGATACTATTAAACATGTTACAAATTCTCTACAACTGAAAAAGGTGCTTCAGATCTGGAGATAACTTCTTTTTCTTCTTTTTTTATGTAGGATTTCATCTACTTTTCGCGCCATGTTACACATTTTATTCTGGTATCAGATATAAACGGACTTCCTCGTACACTGTTTTCTCATATTACATAGACTCGGCTGCCTCTGACACTCTTACCTATGTGGATACATTGTATTAACAAGTTTACTTTATTGGGTAACAGTAATTTTCTTTTTTCATGGTTTCCTCTGGGAAAATACTCTTACATTTTATATAGAAAATGCCTTAACCATAGTTCTAACAATCCTTACTTTCACGCCTCTATAGTGTGTTATTTCATTTAAGATCATGAGGAAGTTATTGTTTCTTTTTAATAATCTTGGTTTTAATTGTCAAGCCGGTGACTTATACAGAAACATTGATGTTATTATTCAGGAACTCTGTGAGACATTCAATGTATTGTGCTAGTGCAAATCTTGATGTGCATTCGGAGTAGACCTAAAATCATTTTTTTCAGAAATGATATATTATGGAAATAAGAAAATGCTGAGATAAATCGGCAACTAGTTTCAGTTCCAACCTTTTCTATAAAAAAAAAAAAATAATAATAATAAGTATGGTGAAATAAAAACTTTTAAGTGGAACCGAATACAACTTCAGCAACCTACTGTCGAGCACTCTACGCATCTCTGTCTCTACATCAAAGTATTAATATGAAGTGTTTATCTCTAACCACCAAAAAAATCTGGAATGACAGAAACGAACAAGGATGATGATTTAAAAATTCGGTTTTCTGTGTCTTCCTGGAATTACTCCACACGAAAACCGTAATGGATCTTCCCAAAGGCTATGACTGAATTCCTTCGCAGCCCCGGCTCCCTTCCCCGAATTCCCATCTAATGACCACAAGTTTACCAGAAGTAAATCGCTATCAACAAATGTAAAAAAAAGTCATTTCGCACATTGAAAACCACTAAGGCATCCTTAATAGTGGAATAATTAGATCACTAAGAAATCTTCATATTATAATAAGGTATGCAAATAATTTTCTGCAACACAGTTACTTTAATAAATTATTATTTATTTTATTATGCGTGACGCGTTTCGAGAAATTATTCTCATTTTCGAACGCTATTTTATTTTATTACATTTTTGGTGTGACGAGTGCTCGTGTCATCTTCTGTTTGACGTTATCCGGTTTTACTTTGTATTTCATTTCGCGAAGGATATTCCAAAGTATGATTCACAGAATTTCACACTTGCACTTCGTCACTACATAATATATATATATATATGTAAACATTATGTAGTGACGAAGTGCAAGTGTGAAATTCTGTGAATCATACTTTGGAATATCCTTCGCAAAATGAAATACAAAGTAAAACCGGATAACGTCAAACAGAAGATGACACGAGCACTCGTCACACCAAAAATGTAATAAAATAAAATAGCGTTCGAAAATGAGAATAATTTCTCGAAACGCGTCACGCATAATAATTTATTAAAGTAACAGTGTCGCAGAAAATTATTTGCATACCTTATTATATTAAACAGTTACAGACTTTCACAAAGTCCATATATCATGGATAAAGTAAAAATCTTCATATTGTTCACAATTACGAATACCTTCTCAACGCCCAACACCTAGAGCTCATGTCTACCACACCTTTTTTCCAAGAAACGGTAAATTTTTTCCCTTATTATACCTATTACATTGTCTTATAACTTCATGTTCCTGTCATTGGTCAAGCAATATGTGACTGGAGATTTTCGGTTGTGTAAATGCATCATACTCTTAATGACTTTGGATCCCAATAGTGTCATACGAAGTTCACTGAACTTCTCGATTCTCGATAGCAAGATACCTCATGAAGACAGCAAAGAATTTTCATCTTCTTATGAAACTATCTGGCTGCAAACCATGGAAGACTATACATCATTGACCAAATAATTCTTAGGACCAGTAATTTTGGCTTCGAGGATTGAAACATTCCGAACACAAATCTCGAAAAATCACCTTGAATCACTGTAGGACAACAGGGAGTCAATACACGCCTAGACAGTGGTTTACGAAAAAGGATGTGCATCAGTTACACCTGACAATTCAAAGTTACCATGCTCGTAATTTTGAGCTTTACGAATGACAACTGATCTGTTAAAACCTATCGATGCAACTGAATGTCTTCCTCCTAGTGCGAAGTTAATAGTTTCACAGTTAGATGTAAATCTTACGTTACCGCAGATCCAGTTGACGCGCCGACGTTTATTCTGCTGATACATGAGAGTAAATACGACTAGCTACGCCAACTGCAGTACCGTAGTAACTAGCATGTTACTGTCACTTACTAAAGTTTCCCATTTCTAAACCAGTAATTGAGTATTGTGTACCTATTCTGGTTGTAAGTGAGTATGTGAAGTTACTACCTGATAGAAAGATCGAAGTAGCATAAATCAGAGGATGAAACTTCTGTGGAAGGAGTTATTCTGTTGCAACGACGTCTTTTTGGGTACGGAGCCTTCAGGCGTTATACAGAGGCAATGTTTCTACTGCAGACTCTTCATTCTCTGAGGATGACGTAGACAGATTCTTCTCAGACAAGCCGCATTTCTAAGAGCCCTTCGAGCACCCATCCACTTACACAGGGTCCGTCCGCTCTTGCCTCCCAACTCCTCCCCGTTCCGCCTTCGCTCTACCGCACTCGTGGCTGGGTCCTTACGATTCCCGATAACATTAGAGTTTAATAGCCAGAGGTGGCTTTCTCGCCCGTTTTACGATGACTGTGGTGGAGTATGGAACGGCTGAATTGCAGAGAAGAGAGGAAGTGGAAAGCAAAGAAGGGAGTTCTACAAGGACCGCTCTAACCGTCTAAATGTTGTCTCTCAGTAGGATCCTGTGAGCAAAGACACTAACATTCCTAAAAAAAAACTATCATGGCAACTGCACCAAAAACGTGTTCAGATCTCACATTTTGTGACATGAAGAATAAAATACCATAGTAATCAGGCTCACGAAATATATGATTTAGTGAACGGATTTAATTTTTCGCAGACTCGTTTTTATTGATCTCTTCGTTAAATAAGTAATTTTGAGGCGAAAATGTGCACCTACCACAGCTAGATTCAGATTTTTATGTCTGAAAATTGTTTTGCCTATACACTGCTGTTAGAATCTAAAACTATAACAATCTTCACACACAGAATTTTTACCTTTCAACTAATTAGCTGCTTTTGTGCGTTGTAACAATGCTAGTCACTTAAATACATTCAGAAAACTAAAGAAATAAATAATAAAAGTTACTTAAAGGCACATGTTAACTATCCAAACAAACGCAAAGAGCAAAAAGTCAACAACAGTATTTAAAAAGTAACTTGATTTACAGGGAATTCTATGCGTTTTATTTCCATTGCTGAGCTTTTGGTTGACATGCAGCAGCCTCCGTAAGAGGTACTTCACTTTGTTACTTAGCCAAGTGTCACAGAGTACTAAACCACTGTCCCGTTGAAGTTGTTGCTGTAGAGCGAAAACCAGTTGTGTCCTAGACGAGTGAAGGGGGCAGTAGAAACTTTAATGAAAGCAAAAACTTCAACGAATATTTCGAGCTGTTACTCCAAAACACTTGTTGCTCGTTATTAAGTAATGCAGGAAAGCTCTGCAACGAAAATAAAATACGCGGCATTCCCGGTAAATCAAGTTAATTTTAACAAGGAATGGCCTCGCATTCGGGAGGCCGGCGGTTCGAATCCCCGTCCGGGAATCCAGATTTGGGTTTTCCATGGTTTCCCAAATCACTCCAGGCAAATGCCGGGATGCTTCCTTCAAAAGGCCATGGCCGAATTCCTTCCTATTCCTTGCCACCCATTCTTTCCCGTCTCTAAAGACCTCACTGTTAAGAAACATTAAGCAGTTTAAAAAAACAAAACAAAAAAAAAACAAGGAATGGCCGTGTAAGCCTAAGAAATAAATATTTAAAGAACCCAAAATCGGTTGCTCTGGAAAACCGCAATTTAAAATCAATGTTTAATGCCACAAACACCTAATGGTAGCACAAAAAAACTTGAATAATATTGTTGCAAAGAGGTAGGCTTATCGTTCATTAAGTGTTCAGTTTTTGGTTGCGATTATGTCAATTATCTTTAGTGGCTTTCTTTTGAGGTTTTCCTGCTCCGATCGTAAGACATACTGCAGATTTTTGAGCTAGATCTTTAACTACAAATCTGGGAAATCTCTATCAATATCTGTTCTACAGTTTTCGTGTGATTCTGTAACAACAGATTTATTTATAACTGGCGTTTTCCCGTAGCTTCACCAGCGTGGATTATTTATCTATACATCTCATGTGGTTGAATTAAAGGGAGAGCAATTTAGCTAAACTGGATGTAATATGATGAAGTTTAAATTACTGTTGACTTGAGGAAAAACACTAATATTTCAGAAAGTACTTATGTTAATGTACACACTTTATCATTATTCTTGGCCTCCGCTGAAAAATTCTATCACTCTTATCTTGTACAATCCTACATCAATGTCTTCCTAAGAAACAGTAACGCAATACTGGCTCGTCAGTATTGCGTTACTGTTTCCTGGTATGACATTGATGTAAGAGTGTGAAAGATAAGAGTGACAGAATTTTTTAGAGGTGGCCAAGAATAATGATAAAGTGTGTACCTGCTAGTGTGGCTGAGCACATTAAGGCGCCATTATATTGGTTTGGGGAGGTTCAACGGGACCGGGATTCGAACCTGGTTACCTAGTACCGGCCGTCCTGATTGCGATTTATATGCTGTTTTATGCAATCATCAAGGTAAATTCTGGGACGATCTACAACCTCTGCCTCATCCCATATACATTTCACAAACAAAAATACACGTATCACACACAGAACATAGTTACACGATTCGCAGATAGATGGAAACACAACGTCCTTCCAATACATGTGGAGAGTGACACGATACTGCCACATTAATACTTTCCTAGTAGAGCATGGTATGATTCTGCATGTTGAACAGAGCGTGGAGAACAGTAATGAGAAAATCTGCCGTAGTGCAGAACACTTGTGATGATGATATTAACATAATATCATCATCCTAGCAGAGCTCTGAAACTACGTTATACAGACCAAAGAGAAGGAAAGTTCGTACTAAAAGAGCTTTCCTTTCCAACTTATAGAAAAACTCGATAGATGACTGTAAAATGTTTGAGGTATAAAACCGATTTTCATTTTCAGCTCTACCTCCATGTCACGTAGAGTCGTAGTATATATCGCAGATTTTAAGCCAAGCCCTTAGATTCCAAACAGTGAACACTCAATCGAAATCCAAAGAACAATAAACCAATGTTTAACCTATTTAATTTTTGAAACAATACTTTTTGTAATGGTACAGACAACGAATAATAACACCAAAACTTCTTAGATAATGTTGTTAAGATGTTTTGGGCGTATTGGAGTATTTATGTTTGAGAAGCATTCCCGGTTTTATTAACCCCGAGCGCTGAAAGTAAAACAAATATCAAACAAAACTTTTCCTTGGTCCCAAGCTTTTTCTTGTATCGGTGGTTCCTTCAGTTATCTGGAAGGTTTAAATCACGTTTTGTTGCAACATTGTTTATAATATACCACTCTTTAATACACGTATTCCAGTCCATTTCAAAGGAAAACTTTCCCAATAAATCACGCTTTTAATGTGTACGCAAATAGTGTAAATTTTTGGTAACATATTTTGTATAGCTACGCTAGGCACCGTAATGACCGTGACATCATCGCGGACGGTTAGCGCGCGCCTGCTCCCGCTGCTATATATAGGTGACAGCGGCAAGAAACGCAGCAGTCCTCTGATAAAGGCCACAGCACGATGGCCGAAACGTTCGGTTTTAACAAATCGACGCGGCTCCATCCGGAGAACCAAGTTAACACTTACGTAGACCGTGGAAGCCTGCGTAATTATGTTTTTTGTATTGCTTGGGGAGAATCGTTTTGACCATCATATGTAGAAAATAAATCAATATTAACTTGTTAAATTACTAGACTAGATTTTAAATCAAATCCTAAACTAAACTCTTCTCGGGCTTCCAGCGGCGTAAAAATGTCACAGTTATGGGACGTTTCGAAGGAGTCTATATCAGCCTCATAAGCCCTGGAAGCCCGAGAAGAATTTATTCATATAAGATGCCGTGAAAAACTTCGATCTTTGATCCTAAACTCTTAAACAGTTAAAATGCTATTGAAATCCAAAGAGCTAAATCTAAATTCAGTTATCACGTTTGATCTGATAAATTTTTGTAATAATAATTTTTCAGTATCATAAACAACGAATAGTAGTATTATTGTTGAGAATGTTTAGGCTTATTGGACTGTTTATCTTTGGCAGATTGTACAGCTTGTAGTTGGAATGGTATCAAATGTCTTTGGTGTATATCTTTTGAGGTTTAAAACAGTTTATCATATGCTACTCAGGTGCATGGTCGTCTAGAATCATAAGATATACTTCGTGTTTTAGGTTAGATATTAAGCTTTTAACTGTGTAGACCCCAGCAAAATCTATTCAGTAATTTTTACTTGATACTATTATAAAAACACCCAAAACAATATCATGCTACCGATTTATTTATGTATAAATAATTGAAGGCAGATAGATTATGGTATTTTCTATGCAATTACTAACTTCCAAATATTATCTTTTGGTGAATAATCAAATAAATGTTGATTTTGAATTGATGCTCATGTAGAATGTTACTATCATATATATTTACTGCCACAAGAATGAAGCAAAGAGAATCCTTCCCCATCTTTGAACCGTAACATATAGTGTTCTCTCTTGATGGGTTATTGCTATTTCATCATCTGCTTCCAGTATTAAGTAGTTATCAGACACTACTCTCTTCGGTGTAAATAATGCACTTGAATATTTACCGAGTTCTATGTTTGTTGCACTGCAGTACTCACCACTATTAAATATGTCAGAGCTGCAGTTGTCAGAGTGGCGTATCATTACGCCTGCATGACTACAAGTAGCAAATTATATTTGTGTTAACAATTCTGTGCCCGCTAATTAACAGTTAAACAATCCAGTGCGCGATTGAAATGACCGCAGTTCAACAGAAAATGCGTTTGTTTAAATTAACGTATTTAATTCCCGTGTTTAAAGAAGATATCATGACGCTTGCGAGCACATCAGCTGTCACCTCTACAAATTAATTACAGAAAATTAGCTACTGAAAAAAAATGAAGTTTTCTCTGTTAAGTCGATTTAATCCAATACAGGAAAACGAGTGGCACAATCTGTCTGCGAAAAATTGAACCATTGACCTAACATTTTTCTCTACGGGGATATCTCAGTATACACCAAGGTATTTATATCAATCTCCTAAAACCGTTGATAGCGGTAGCTGAGACTCATGCGGTGATGGAATTTGCTTATGACCTTACTCCTCGTCGACGTAGAGTTTACTAGCAGCGGGAAAGGACTGAGGGCAAGGAGCGGTAAGGAATTCGACTATGGCCTTTTAGAGGATCCAACCGGGCATTTGCCTAGGGTGATTGGAGGAAACCAAGGAAAACACAAATCTGGATGGCCGGACGGGGATTCGATCCCGTGTCCTCACGAACGCGAGGACATAACGTCACCACTCACACGGAATTTGTGATCATACTTCCTTAAGTTAAAAATGAATAACGAGCCCAGTCAAACCGTGTGGTTCGATAGTTTTTCTACCATTTTGCTTTGTTTGATAGCCGATAGATGAATAACGTAGCATTTCGATAAAAGGTAGTCATATAAATAATTAACTTCCCTTCAACGTAGACTCATTGTTGAAAAGTTTCTACTGTCCTTGGGGTGTCGTGAAAGCTGAGTATATAAAAGGAAAATCGGGTGAAAGCAATGTAAAGATATTTATAAAGCATCACAGATGAGATAAATTAAGAAGAAAAATGATATTGTGATAATCAACAAGTATAAACTTCTTCAACATTATTGAACTGTAGTGTAGGCTTGTAAATTTTTTTATTTTTAAAAAATTACATCTTATAAATGCAAGACATTTGTATAATCACAATTATTTAAATATCTAATTCCAACAGTATAACGTGTTTATAACTGGGATACCGCGTGGGAACAGATATAGAGCTTGAGACATAGGTATATCCTTCCTTTGACAACTAAAAGACGAAGCTGTTTACCTTAATTTGTTTCTACATCTTTATGGCTGACCAAATTGGTTTTCAACTAAGTAACGTGTGTGCGTGCGTCGGTAATTTGAAAATAATCTAATATTTGTGCTGTTGCGTCACATTTTGTTGGTTGTGTGCACTAAGAAAAATATATATATTTCACAGAAAATCATTGCCGAAAACAGAATATTATTTCCACAAATAAACAAGTTCGACAAACTGAGTAGTTTGTAACATTCACAGAAAATGGTGAAACTCATTTTGTGTATTTCATGTTCTAATACGAAAATGACAGGCGTCTCGACAGTTCGGCGTGCTCGCCAATGGACAAGCTTTCAGGCAGTTTGAAGTGCTTTCAGAGGGACCATTTGACCTCCTTGACTGATGGCCGAACGTCAGTAGGAAATGTGTATAGCCAAGGATGCCATCAGCTGTCTCCTCTAAAGCGTGCTGCGCAATATCTTACTCTTTCCCCATAGAGAGCAAGCGATCGTAAGTGACATACACTGAAAGATAAAAAATCGGATTGTAGCTGGTAATAAATAAAAATGAAATTTGAAAACTATTTCTAATCCAATGTTCATAAAGAATCTTATCTATCCATGAACAGTAAACAGTTTTGTATTGTAATTTAACGGTTCATGTAATCGAATTGTTTGATGTGATAGAAAAATAAAGGTTTAATAAGATTATAGGGTGGGCCAGAAATTTCTTGTTGAATACATAATGTGTAAATATCTTAGCGTATTATATCGTAACAAATTCAGCTGGACAGGGTACACTTGATAAGTGGGAGGAACCGATATCAAAACCTTGCATTTATTGGAGAGGGTGATGAGGGAATGTGTTGTAAGAAATATTGTTTGAATGTATGAAATAGTTGTTTAGCTGAATTACTGCAACCAATCTTTTTTCGAAATACTACAGAGACTCTTGTACCCTCATATTAGCAACATTTGAAACAAGTTACCTCTAAAAATAATACTCGCATTTGAATGACCTGGTGGCTCAGTGGTTAAGGCATCTGACTGGATGAAGCTCGAAAGATCCTCGGTTTAAATCCCTCTATCGGGGGATTTTCATAAGCCCTTAACCAAACCTTCACCTTCGACACAGCTTACTTTGTAATATGAAGTATACCAGGATGCTTCCGTGATTCGGATTCCACGTTATATCTGTAGGTCCCCTCGAAGGCAACAGCCCTACTTGTAACACTGATGTGTACACATCCACAAAAAATTCAAGCCAAACTAAGGCTGAACGTGATCCTAGTAGTCCAAAACGAACGTACCTACTTACTTGCATTTTAAAAAAGAATTTTAATGTTGACCTCACTGCTGAATAGTTACTTTGCGAGTGACAGAAATCAATACAGCAGCATTCTTGTGCTGCAGTTTGACGTCCTATGGATCGCTAAGACTATTGATATAATGAAAGTAGATATATCTTCCTTTCAGTCTACCAAATGTGTCTGCTTTGATAAAATGTGTTTCGTCTTGTGCTGCTTGTGAAAAGTATTTTAGAACCGAAATCCTCTCGGTATCCGCCTCGACGATTATGGAAAACACCTAAATACTCAAATCAAGAAGGCGTGTACACAGGCGTTAGGCGGGTTTGAACCAGAGTCAATTGTGTGTGTTCTCTGAGAGCGTTATAGTGCTGTCTTAAGGCTCTCAACTAAACAGCCGTATACAATGTTCTGTTTCAGAAAACAACTTTTCTATCAATAAATCATAACTTCTGATGTAAGTAACTGAATAAAAATTATCTGCTGATATCTCGTCAGATATTTCAAACTGCCTGTTTTACAACTACTTCATAGTCTTAGATTTCTCTTTTTACCATTCTGTTATGTATAAAGCAAATTTATTATTTCTAGTAACTATCCCCACACCTTCGCGTAAATCCCAAATCTTTCCTTATACTCACTTATAAATAAACTTCTCGCAACAGATTGCTTGGTGATATTCTTTCGATCCTTTATTCTCTCCGAGATATTTGATTAATACGTAGGAATTCTTTTCTCCAGACGGGTAATTTGAAGCTGTAATTGCTTTCAACCTGGCTCCTCTCACAAAAGTAATAGTCAAGCTGTCTCCCCAACCCTGGCGTTTATACGTCACCTTAATCCATTCTTTAACCGGAAAGACTTCGTGATAGCACATCCAGATAGCCGCTATCTATCACCAATACACTACAGTTCATACATTACAAAGATAGTGACATTATTTTGTTACAAATGATAATGTATAGATCATATCGTGCCTAATGTTCCGTTAAAAATTTTGAATAGAATGTTTTAACAGTTCATACGATAATGACTTGGGAAAAGTAATTTGACTAAGATAATACGATTTCTGAGCGTGTGTGTATCTCTCAGGCTTGTAAAATTTTACAAAGATGAGTGAATAGTGCTGTGAAGCGGATTGCCTTCTTACAGGATAAAAGGATAATCAGTACTACGTATTTGAAGGGTTAAATGTATATCTTGCCACACTTTACCTAATTCACTTCAAGTTACGTTTTAATGTAATAATAATCTATTCTTTTTCCCTTTCGATGATTCTTTGTCACCTTTTAGTACAGCGATTATATTGTGCGTCCTCTTTTATGTCTTTAAAGGACATCGGCTGTTAGCTTTCCATTTTATTATTTAAAATTTTTCGTTTACCTGAAAAGAACCATACATATCTCTCTCTAAAGGATACGCCAAAAAACTCTTCTACTTTCAATTGATGTTATCCGCTTCGATATCCATTTTTTAATACTTATTTATTTTACAGTTGTACAAATCCTGAACTTCTTAATATATCACTATATATTACAGTCATTTACAATTCTTTGTAAACTATGGCCTTCTAGCTGAATATTACCTCCTCAAGCCACCTTTCAAATACCTTAATTCTTCAAAAACCCCGCCATCGACTGTTCTTGCGTATATCTAAAACGCTTCTCATGATTTGCCTCAGGTCGTTCACGGCCCGCTTTATTCTTTGCCCAATACAGATTCTTCAATCCAACATCATTAGTAAATATCATCACAGCATTTTTTCCGTTTATAATAATACAATTATAATTAGTTTTTTTCCGCCTGCCGTGATGTATGACCCTCATAAGGTGTGGAGGAAGGAAGGAGGCGAAGATTGAAAGGTATAAATTGCGGAATAATATTTGCCAACAAGAATCCGCTAAATCTATGAGTGAATTACAATGAATGAAATATTTGTATTGTATTTAAAAGATTAGATTCAGATCTCTTTCATTACCATTTTCACTTAAAGACAAGTGTTAAAAATAAAATAATTATACTAGTCAAAAACTATGAAACTAACATCTTTCTGTTTTAACAAATACAGCAAGTAAGTGATACGTCTATTAAAATAATTGCCAACTATTAGAACTGTATTGTCAACTGTTGCAAATATTTCATAATTTCCCCAAATCACTCCAGGAGACTGGCGGGATAGTTCCTTCAAGAATGCCGTGGCCGAATTCCTTCATTCTCCACTCCCCCCCTCCCCCAGTCCTTTCCCATCTCTAATGACCTCGACGTCGACGAAGCGTAAAGCCAAAAGCAAAAAATATATGATGCAGTTTATATGAGGTATTGTAAGGTTTTAAATATACCTATACGATTATGAGCCATAAAACCATAAGTTCATTTTTAATTTATGTCTCCTCATAGTTTGCCCTGCCGGCTATTCTTGATAATCCGCACTCCATCATTATAGATGTCCTCCAACCATTTCGGGAACCGCTTTTTCACTTCTAGAATCACGTCAATGGTGTTGCCAGATCACTGACACGAAAGCGACTTCTTCTTATAAAGGGATAGGGAGACCTTGCAGCATGTGAGATCACTGAGTGGGAAAAACGGATTGCGGTAAATATCAGAGCCACCCACCACTGTTGACTTTCATAACAAATCCCTCTGGAATGCACTGGAAGTGGGTTGTCGGATTGGAAACAACTGACAATAATATTACCTCACCCTAAAAGTTCTCAACCATCGTCGGCAAGGATAGTGTAAAACATGAGATTTCGTGGATATGTCATGATCATTACTATGGACATACAACTTTTCGAAAGTAGTCATTATGACTTATAACAATCTCCATCCCCGGCTATGGTCAAGTCCAGGAATATTTCGAACGGATTATACCAATGATCTTTTGTTTAATGACATTTAAGACGCTAGTGAACAAGCACTATAGTATTTCAAACTTGTGTTAACAAATAGGTTGGGCGTACACCACAGCATTTTACAAAATAAATATTACGATTTCTGCATATTTTTACTCATCAGTCTCACTGTTACGTGGTGAAGAGGCGTTTTTCTTCTCCTTAATTCTTCGGTCTTCGGATCGTAAGGTAAACCCAGTATGTTCATACATAGTTATGAGACTTTCAACCATCTCTCTCTGACAAAGTCAACATGGCAAGCGAATGTTCACGTCGAGATTGATTCTGAAGTAAGGTCAACATACGGGAAGATGTCGCACTGTCACTTCACGATAGTCTTCTCTTGAATATATTCATACGCTTCTCCGTATCTATGATAGATTTATTCAAGTCAACTCAAAGTATTATTTTCCCGTTTTTGGGAAAATTGGACAATACTTTTTTCACGAATCCGCAGTATTGAAGTTTCTCCAGATCAAGACAACTATTATATTTTCTGCATTTTTTCGAGCAAAGGTTCGTCAATTTAATTCATAAATATATTTTTGCTCATTGGATTTCTCTCTAAGCTCTTGGGAATCGTTTATATCTTCAACTAAGCATAATTGAGTTTTTAATTCAGGCAACTTTTTTTCTATCTAAACAATGATCATGGCATGTTGGAACTCATCTTTCGTCAAGCGTATGAAATGCAGGCTCGTCGCGTCACCTTATGTTATCTTCAGTTGTCCGCACGGTCAAGAATGTATCATTATACAGAGCACATCATCTGTCATAGGTTAAATTAATTCTCCATCTCATGTGGTTCAAAGGTCAAATTTTGAAGTTTCGTAACTCATATACAAATGAAATTAAGTTTAAACCCTGGTGCTTCCTCATCTAGAACACTGCAGTGCTGTTTGTAGTCCTCATTTTGAGAGAGTGATTTGTACTAACTAAAAAGTACCGATCGTTTAGTGATCACTCGCCACTACCCTTACGAAAGCCTTACATACTTCATACATAAAATGGAATGGGACTGTCTAGCGCTAGTAATTTAAGTTTGAATTTATAGGAAAATAGACGAACATCCTATTTCATTTACTACTGCCGTGAAATACTTCATCACAACCTATTTGTGGAGCAGTGACAAGAGAGAGCAGATTCGAAGTCCATTGTTGCACTTACTGTGTTTTTACTTTCTTTCAAAATTGGTTTTCAGAAAATTGTTGAAGTTATCTTGCAATTGTTCGCAGATTCTTCACCAAACCGCAGTAATAGTAAAGCGACAACAGTACGAAATATGGAATTGCTCAAATAATAATTATCTCTTCCCACTTTTCGATTTTACTTTACTCATATCCAGGAGATTCATAATTTCTTTCGTTAAATATTTTTTACGAGGTTCATTGTTGATAATAACATTTGTAAATCACATATACAGAAAAAGTAAACTATGACGTTCAATCACATTTGTGTAGAACTGACTAAGCATACAAATTCGGTAACCTTAGTTTATTTATGAGAATATGTACATTTTCCTAGTAAGACATTTCGTAGTAAGCACTGAACCACCTGTATCAATTATTTATTTTTACTACGTACCTTTGTTATCCACACAAAGGAAATAGTTGTGCTGTTAGAAAATAGGTACTTTAATTACATTACCACCTAAAATGGGAACCATGTCGCTTATGAATGTTAACTATAATAGACGACTAAGAATTCATCCGTGACGTTGAGAATTTAAGACTGATAAATCTTCTTAGTTAAAGTCTATAATCATTTGCATTTAAGAGTACAATGTGTATGTAGTATTAATCTGTGACAACAATACAATTATAAATTGTTTTATTTTGTTGGTATACTTTCGTATCCAGCGAAGTCAAATACTTCGGTTAAATCACAGAAATTTTAATAGAATGTTGTGGGCCACGTTCCTCTACTGAAGTTACTCAATTTTTGTATATAGTCAAAAATACGCTTATGTCATTGAACAGAAATAATAAGCAACTAACAAAAAGTGGTTGCGGGATGCACGACAGAAGTGACAACATAGTGTCCCTATCTTTTTCCAGGAACGCTCGGATTGTACTTGCAAGTATCTTTCTGAAAAGCACTAGTGTGTGTGGTGATGCGTTTATTCGCGCTGTGGCTAAATAAAACAACAGTGCAAAGGTGTCAACAAATATAATCCTTCTTCTTCTCAAACACCTTCTACCAATATGCTTTCCCATAGTGCTTAGCTGTGGCTTAATAAAACAACAGTGTAAACGTGTCAACAAATATAATTCTTCTTCTTCACACCTTTTACCAATATTAGGGGTTCGCTGGTTTTAACGAGTTTTACTCATCATTGGGCTGGTCAAATTTGATGTTTTGTTTCTATGGCCGAGTGCCCTTGCTGACTCCAAGTATTTTGTACCTACTGCCATGTTGTACTACATACTAATGGAGAAGGTGAAGTGTTGTCATCTGTTTGAAAAATGTGTAACTATGTTCTGAATGTGATAAGTGTATTTTTGTTTGCGAAATGTGTAATTTATGAGGCTGGGATTACGGACCATTCCAGCATCGCTTTGATGACTGCGGAATACTACCTAAAAACCTCGGTCAGACGGCCAATATGCGGAGCCCTGGACTCGTGCTCCGCCCCGTTGTACCTCCTCGACCCAGTGTGCGCACTGAACCACACTGACGGGTAATTCCTACAGACAAATATCTACATATACAAAACCCTATGTATAGTCAACTACACATAGTATAACATAAGCAAAATATATCGTGATTTAAATTTTTTTTTTTTTTTTTTGTACTGTTTCGTGAAACGCAGAGGACGATTCCGTTGCGTTTCAGCAAAAGCTGACTCTATTATAAGACTTCTGTTCGTTCTGTGTACTCGTACATTTATCTGGTAGTATGACTTAACATACGATAAATGCCCATTGAATACCAACACAGAATCAGTCACTAATATAAAGAATAGTTCTAGGGACGGCTTCGTACGCGAGATTCTGTGTCTACAAGGCGCATGCGCAATTGCGTGTCGACCCAGCCTGACGCACCGATATGTTGCCGCAGCCAGTTCACACTTCAATCCGGGCGCCACCGTAGAAGTTCTTAGCTCTAAAAATTCAATTACACTAGAGCTGTAGTGATTATACACACAATTTCACAAAAGTCTGCTCCTTTGTTTACACTTTGCTTACCTACTAACCACATGCACTAAGTCTGAGCCGATGCTTCATCGGAAACAAAAGTGGTGTCCAATGTAAACAGTTTATCACACATGTTTTGTGTTGCCATATGAGGCTGGTGTAGTAACAAAGTGTGTTCAACCAAACGTGTGGGAGTGGCGTGGGAGGAGTATCAGGCCATCAGGTAATTAAACCCACGACAGATCCGCCGTCAAAGCCGGTGGTTCATGTGGGAAGCAGACGCGACGCTCTCGTATCGCGTATTCATAGGGGTCGCCCTACTACCATGAATACTGATGGCGGGGGCGGTATTGCCTCCATCTCAGCCAAAGGCCGTCTGGTCGCATTGAAGGCGCTGCGGCTGCGGCCTGAGCAAGGGGTCACGTGCAGCGGTGAAGAGGTACTCGCAGGGGAAAAGGTCTGCTTGCAGCAGTTACGGCAAACGTGTGCTGACTCTTTGGAATATCTGGGAGAGACAACGGCTAGTGACTACGTGGGAAGTGAATATTTGTTTGCCTCACACTAAGGCTGGATATAGTTGCCGCCTCAGGTTGTAACATTACAGTGCCTCTCCTGAGTACATATAACTGCATTTAACATTCCAACATTAATAACGAGACACCAGCGCAGGTTAGCTACGTGTCACTGTATATTCGAATTATGCAAGCAGTTTAAAGATTTAATTTTATCGCTGAAATTCATTATTTTTTTATTGCTTTAAATTAATTTAGTTTCATTACTAGATTGCTTACTAAATTGCTCTAATACGTTTTAACAGTTTCTAAAGTTTAAGTCATTACGAACATTGTCGAGGTTTTGGCACAAAGGCGATTTATGATTGGTCTACGATCCCCATTGTTTTTCGAGTGACTACGGTACTAGTGAACAGTGTGTCACAAGGGCAGACAGCAGAACTCATTTTAAATTTGAAGTAAACATCGCAGAATTCAAGTCATCCAGTGTAATGAATTGCAAGCTAGATCTTGTACAAGTAAATGTATAATTGTTAGATCTCGAAACATATTTGAAGAAATCTGGTATACATACGTTACATAGAGTTTAAAAAACAAAACCAACGTGTATCTGGGAGTTTTCATTTATGGTATAAGTAGTGTGTAATTTAGCATAAGTGTAGATTGTTAAGATACCAGAATTTCTTGGAATAACCAGTAAATTAATCTGACTATCGCGGTGGCTCGTTATATGGTTTTAGGTTCCAGCACTAAATGAAGATGAAGCAAGAACGATATAAGGTGTGAATGGCAGTTAAAAAATGACATGTATTAGTCTGTCTACAGAATTATTTTCCTTAATTTTTCATTGAAATTTTTGATTGACTGAAGAATTCCAACAATCACGTTGATTATAGTTCCGTAGTCACTATTCTTATAAAAAATATCTAATGCATGGAGCATAATTTCAAGCACCGGACTAGTGTTTTGCTTATATCACAGAGTTTGAAGTTTAAAAATATCTGAAATAAAAGTAATTCAAAACATTATCTCCTTACACATTAATAATTCGGATTTATTGTTATCACGAATCACGCTCAGCGAAATTCAATCCCATAAACTAGAGATGCAATCAGCACAATATTTTTACCGTAATTGATTTGCATAATATATAAATTACTTAGGTGTTCATTACAACAGTATTAACGGGGAAGTAGCGTGTTATTAGCAGAATTGTCAATTCCACTAATTATTGTTGGTTTATAATCCTTTGAACACTCAAAACTATAGATTCCCTTATTTGAAAATTACATAATATCAGTGGAATAGTGATATTTATCAGGCACATCTGTTAGTAATTAATGCTTGTGACACCACTAGCCTTCCGCATATAATGTTAAATTTTGCGTTTCTGTTCTGTGAAATTACTAATCAGTCTGTTCATGAGTTTCATTCGATTTTACTTGTGCTTTGTGAGTATGTTACGTGAGTTTCTTACGCGTAGGTGTTTTTGCTATATTACATACAGAGATATTCCAGAATTTGTGCGATTAGTTAAGATAACTGAATTTATCTTTGTTCAACTCTTCATTTAAATCGAAACCAAAAGTTTTAGTCATGTTGCCCTGCAATTCTCGTCCACACTTCCTGATATGTCAGATAACTCATTAATTACATCTGTAAGCATATTACAAGCAGTATTCACTAGACTGGACATTATAGCGTCAAACATTAAATACTAAAATGTTGTTTTCTTTTCTTTTATTCCTTTACGCGTCGTCGACGTCGAGGTCATTAGAGGCGAGAAAGAAGTGGGGACAAGGAAGGGGAAGGAATTCGGCCACGGCCTTTTTAAGGAAGCTTCCCGGTATTCGCCTGGAGTGGTTTGATGAAACCATGGAAATACCAAATCTGGATGCCCGGACGGGGATTCAAACCCGCGTCCTCCTGAATGCGAGGTCAGAGCGTTACCGCTTACCCACCAGGCTCGGTCTAAATATGACAGGCTACTATACTTATCTCACTCTCTCAAAATTTTATAAGCAATTCCTACCATGTAAAAATGAAATACAGGTTTGGTATAGGCAACAAACCTGCGCACGGAGAGGTATCAGGTGTCCTGTTACCTACTACAATTCGGTGTCTGTTTAATACGCGCTGATGATTGTAGCAAGCCCTTTCTGCATATGGAACAACCTGGGCGCCACAACTAATTAAACCTCGCCGAATGTTTCAGCACCCGTCGTAGCAGATTTTCGGCGCATATATCAGCGGGATGAGGTGCACAGTAGCCCCTTGCATGCTTGAACTACGTTGTATAAGCCCCTGAAATACTTTGCGAAGATCATCATGTGATGGATTGGTCGACAAAGAACTTTGCTCCATTGCTTATAGAGAGAAAAATGTCATAAAAAGATAAAAGTACACAAAAACTTAATTGAACCAGACATCTTTGGCGACTGCATATTACCGCGTTCACATAAATTTTCGATAAATATATTGTTGGTCTAATAAATTCTATACCTCGACGATATGTATCACCACTATTAGCCAGCTAAGAAAATTAAAAAAAAAAAAAATATTTGAATTCCATGATCTACAAATAAATAGAAGTATTTGTTTACGTGTAGAATCGTAGAATGTAATAAGTTGAAAATTTATCGGAACAATCCTCCACACTGAAATACGTTCCCATCCTAGATGACAGTAAAACAAAAACACACACACACGTGATGATGTGATCAAGTTTAATTTTTTTAACACGTTCATTAACCCTTTCAAGTCTGGACGCCACTATATTGACAAATGGCGGGGCGGGCTCCCAAGACTGGACGGCACTTTACTGCCAGAGGCGCGGGCGGGCCTAGCGGCCTGGACGCCACTATATTGCCAGCGCCTCTCTGCCCCACAGGACTGGAAGCCAGTTTATTGTCAGCGCCCGTACCGCATCCTAGCGGGAACTAGGGGAACCTCTAGCAAGAAGAAATATCTTTTTATTATTTTTGTGAAAAAACGAGAAAAAATTTTTCATTTTGAGTTGTAAATAAATAAATAAAAAAAAATAAAAAAAAAAGTTTCTACCCCTGCCAGTACCAGGTCCGATGCCCTGGATCAAAAAATGATGACGGGACACTTTAAAAAAATAAAGAAATAAATAAAATAAAAACCCTTCCCAGTATCAAGTTCGATCACCTTGATCACAAAAAAGCGATGGAAAACTTTCGTTGGAAAAAAATTTGGCAACTAATCGAATTATTTGTAATAGTTCCAGAAACATTTCTTCTATTGAATTATAATATTCTAGTACAACACGAGTATATTAAAAATTTAATGTTATTTTAGTATCGTAAAGTTTTAGTTTTTAGTTTCTTCTACAATTTCAAGCACTTTTCATAAAAAAAATTAACAATAAGTGAGTTTCATTATAGTTTGATATATAATTAAATAAAGCGAGTGAATTTAAACAAATTAAGCCTCTGAAAATGAGCGTAAAATTGACGCGAAACCGGGGAGGGGTGAGCCGTAAATGCCGGGCGCTCGCGGGCGAGGAGTGCCGGCTGTGGGGAGGGGCCGGCGGGGCGAGGCTCCCGTCCCCGCGGCTACCTCGCAGCCAGGAGCAGCCGACGCGAAAGGGTTAATATCTAAAAAAAAACTTAATCCACAACCCTAAGGGTGGTTGGATCCTCTAGAAGGAGGCACACTAAGCCATCGAGTCAGAGGTAAGACAGCAAGTTCCTTTCCTCTGCGTCCTACATATTAACGTGGAATCCGAACCTTGGGCAGTTGTGGCGTAGCTTATAGGAGCAAACGCATTTAAATCCGGGGCCGGATTACGAACATTTTAAACCAAGGGAACTAAAAACTGAGCTACCAGGTCGTTCCATTTCGAATCAATTAAATTATAAATTAATCAATGAATCGAATACATTGGTTAAATATCGATGCTTTATCTTTTCAAAAAATGAAGTAGATTTTTCTCGTGCAATAACACTCAAACTACGCCACAGACTGATAAACTAGACTTTCACTTTCATTAATATCCTAGTAAAAAATATAATATTTTTCCATTGCAAGAAACCAATATATCACAATTAAAAAGCAGAAAATAGTGAACAGTAAGACAGCCCCTTTAAGATACCCTGACACTTAGACTTGTTTATCAAGTTGAACAACTGGTTACTATCTCCGTAAAAGCAACTACATTCATACAAACACACGAAACGCACATTCTCTTGTCATAAATCTGTAACGAACTGTATCCTTTAGTATTCAGCCATATAGCTTTATGATCCCTTGCAGTTATGTTGTTTCTCCGAAACGACGGACTGCAGGAGAGTGACCGTGTAGGTGATCACTAAACTTCCCATTCGAATCACCAGCGTAGAGTCAATTTTAAAGAGATCATACAGTAGTTCAGTCTCGAGTGGTCGAGCGGCATGGCAAACTGCTCCAACTTAACCATTATCTCGTTCTTCGACCATCCGTTCTGCTGCATCTGTAACAAAAGTAACCTCAGTGATACTTAGCGAATGACGCTTAATATTAATACGCCGAATATTTAAAGAGCGTAGAAGAAAGGATATATTAACTGATGTATTGTAAATCTTAAGGAGAAAAAGTTAAAAAGAAAAGCCCACATATCAGAAACGTTTATCTTACAACGCAAATTAAATCTGTGGTCTGACAGTTAGGTTCGAGAATTTTTCATCGAGTCCCGCCAAGGTGTGCACTGGGCAACCAACTCTGTAATATTTCATAAACTTGGTTCTTTAATGTCTCACAGCTGTGTTCGCTTCAGCAAGTAGTGGAATAGTGATAGGTAAACGCTCGTGTGGTTGCTATAACCTGGTGACAGGGTTTTTACTGGTTGAGCATGCCGCTCCTATCGTAGCTGCCTTAACCTAACCAGGTAATCCTACCGAGTATAGGGGACCTACAGTTTAACGTGTAATCCGAACTACGGAAGAGTTGTCATGTACTTCACATTACACAGCAAGCTGTGCCAGAGGTAAAGGTCGGGTTAAGGGTGCTCAAGAAATCCCCGCCGAGAGATGGATTCGAACCTGGAACATTTCACTCAACAATCAGACGCCTTTACCATCGAGCCACCAGACTACTCTGTAAGGTTGTGCTGAGAGGCGTGTAATGTTGTTTGTGCTTGTGTGTATGCCCTAACTTGTAAAATGTCTGACAAGGGGAGGCCGCAAATTGGTAAATTCAGATTCGATTCATACGGTGTGTAAAAAAAAATGATCATGACCAGTCGTGCAATGTGGCAAAGCAGTAACATACGCTTCTTCGCGGTTGTCGAGAAAATTGACATTTAAATATTCCGTATGAAATCCAAATTTTGCGGACCGTTACAGTTGGAGTACAGATATTCATTCCCGCATCAGAGGAGGGTAAGATCGAAACGAGACGCCATCGGTTTTTCCACAGCAAAAGGCATTTTAAAAACTTATTATATATATAATTCTTAAAACTTATTGCCTGGAATTATCTGTACTCATATTTGAATAAATAAATTTAAAAAATTTGCCGCAGCAAGATTTTAACCGGCGACGACGAAATTAGTAAGCAAAGAGCTTGCTCACTGCGTCACGTACCCCTTGAAATCAATCTGATATAGAAAATATTCGAACGCAGCGGAATATTTTAATGAAAATTTTCTCGACAACGGAAAAGAAGCGCATGTCACTGTTTTGTCACACTGGCCTTGAGCTTAACAGTATGAATCGAATATTTATTTTACAACTGGCGGCCTCCCCTTGCTAGCAAAAATTAGAGCTGAGAAGAAACCTAAAATTTCTTATGAAACGCCGATCTACAGAAGTTGGTGTTAGTGTAAATTGAGGACAAGAATGCCATGAAAAAAAACAGCGATGCAAAAATTGATTGAGCGGTTTACTGTGTGATAAGATTTGTGTGCCCACATTTTTTATTATATACAGTTTTAGCACCCACAATTATTTTTACTAATAAAGAGACTGATGCAAAGAAGTGTTTACGAAACGATTGCTGTAACACGCGTTATCGAGACGGGTGAACGAAAAACAGTGAATGGAGGGTCAAAGTCCGAAGAGTGGAATGGGGAAGATGATGTCGCTTCCTGGCTATCATGTCGAATCGGACGCCCAGCCCTCAATCCAAACGATGAGCCGACCTAAGCCTCTCATTCTGAATGGAGAAGTGGCGCGAACATACCAGTGTCGTGTTTCGCTGAAAGGGGTGGGGGCGAAGCATTTCAAGGATTTATGAGATTTTGAATAGTCAAGTGAGCGAATTATCTTTGCTTGTTTAGACAGTGACACGCGTGACTAATGCAAATTTCTGAGTAAAGTGATTTTCACGCCGATAAGAATCCATAAGAATAAGATATCCCATCAACACCAAATTTCATTGCGGTGTTCCCATAGGCACGTCTGTCTTACGTCTCATATTGAGTGTTGCTGTTCTTTGACGCATCAACACTGATTCCTAGAACGCAGACGTCTCTGGTATCGATCATTAAGTAGACGTGGTCGGCCTCTGCGTTGTCCAAGGCGGGAGG
Source organism: Vandiemenella viatica (assembly GCA_031002005.1). Taxonomy (NCBI): domain Eukaryota; kingdom Metazoa; phylum Arthropoda; class Insecta; order Orthoptera; family Morabidae; genus Vandiemenella; species Vandiemenella viatica. Next base: position 150,546,941 of record JARYHS010009186.1, read on the forward strand.
AAATGCCGAAAATTGCATATTCACTGTACACTTCTTGACACTGTGGATTGAGGAATGTTGAATTCAGAAACAATTTTCGAAATGGAATGCCCCATGCTTCTAACGCCAACTACCGTTTAGCATTCATAGTCATTTAATTCTTGTCGTAAAACCATCACGGCATACTTCTGTTTCTTCTGCGGTGCTACCAACGTCTGAATAATTGCATCTTCGTATCCAATGACATTTGGTGCGTCAGTGTACGAACCAACGTTAATGCGGAGAGATCTTCCAAGTTGCATCACAGTAGGGTTGAATGCGATGGGGAGGACTCTTAGGTGCTAAGGGGGCGTCCATTAATTACGTGAGATCAAATAAAAGAAGGGGGTATCCGGCGTAGTTTCACCAAAGGGGAGAGGGGGTTGACGGAAATTTCACGTCAAATTTTACTTAAGAGTGCCGCCCTTCAGACAACAGTAGAGCTAAATAAAAAGTCTCCAAAATCAGCAAATCGATCTCACCTTAGAGGGGGAAAGGGTCCCATCAGATCTCACCAAATCTCACCACAGGGGAGAGGTACAGATTTACGAAAAACACCTCACGTAGTTAATGGACGCACCCTAACGGCGGAAGAATTAGTTTGGCTTAGTTGCTGGACTCATCTGTTTTAACCATACTGGGCATATCTAGGCTTCTTGGCCGTCATCGGGTTGACAAGAGGAGACGACTGTGCTTTGGACTTGCCTGAGTTCTGTCAGGATATTCAGTCCGAAAGCACTGGAACATATCGACCTATTCAGATCAGCTGTGGAGTCACGGAGATTCTCCCCGCATTATGTACGAGTCCCTTTTTAAAGGTGAGAATGGAACAGAGGTTATGGCGAAATTGAACAGGAATTATATTCGTGTTAGTGTGTGCTGTATGAGAAAAATGATTTTAACTGCCCGTTCAAAATAAACGTCATAGAATATCCGAATTTCGCTGAAAGGTACGAATCAAACAGAGGAGGGATTTTCGTAGAAGTTGCAGTGGAAGCTAATTACAAGAGTTTGTTGTAAATATATTAACGTTAATGAAATATGTTCCACATACAACGAATGCTGCAGATTAGAAGATTCTATGAGCTCACTTTTGGAAAGAAGGAGGTCGACCGTGCACCTTTTTTGTGCTCATTGCTTTATGCCCTGTCGACATCCAAGTCATTAGAGGCGGGAAAGAACTGAGGGTAACGAACTGGAAACAATTCGGCCATGGCATTTTGAAGAAAACATGCCAACATTCACCTGTATTGATTTATGGAAACTATGGAAAACCGAAATCTGGATAGCCGGACCTGGGTTCGAAACTGGGTACTGCCAAAAGCATCACAACGCTCGGTACCGGGATCTAGGGTGACGAGGAACCGAAGTCGGTTGGTCTGGAGGTGAAGGCTCGTCTTATCAGAGCTGGTCTCGACGACTGCTATAATAGCAGGACTGAACTGGTGATCAGCAGGCATGGTGGCAGAGACAGTTTAGAATCGCACGTCACTGCCACCGATTGCTAGAAGAAAGACCGGCAGCCTGGCTTACTACGAACTGGTCTTCACTTCCTGTCACACCAACTGGGATGCAGTCTTCTAGTCAGGCAATTGAGGAACAAGGACATATGTCAATACTCATTCCGCCAAAAATTAAGTGTCCACAAAGAGTTGTTGACCGTAAAAAGCTTCTAAGAGCGATACCCATGCTCGACATTTCTTAAATCAATTTGCTTTGTTCCAAGTATCGTCTTAAATGCAGTTAATGAAATACACGTGTCATTACATCAATTCAATTTTGTTGATTGTCTGATAAATTTGTCAATTTGAGCTAAGTCGTGTTTGCTTATGTTTAAAAACTTATACAATCTTTACAATTATTCTTGGTTATCCCCATATTTTGAAGTTCTCATGCATATTAATATTTCAAGGTCGTATGTAAATAATTGTTTACGGGCCCCCTTACTTTAGAGTCTTTTAAGAAGCAGCAGTAAAACTTCTTAGTCGAACATTTGCCCGACAGTCTCAACTCAGAGGACTTCCAGTCGACATCAGCTTGTAACTGATAGCTACCATATTTACCGTCAAAGAACACGAAGTATGCGTGAAAACATAATTTTCAGAAGTCAAAATTCGAGCTTCTGGTGCAAATGGTAAGGAAAAAAATAAAAGGTTTGATCTAAAAACAACTGACAATTAAAAACAAAATAGTGCCATAACTAAACACACTCGGAAATTCTACAGTATAACTACAGACTTTCGTAATATACGCCACGCTGAACGGTTTCTGTGTATGAAAATTCATTGTATAATCAACTTTTTTTCACTGTGGTCTTACGGATTGTTGAGATAGGCATTTTGAGTTGCGATAGCACATAACTGACTATCAATATTAAGCAAAACGGATATATGCCTATTACACGCAATCATTGCAGCGTTTCGTACAATTTTTTTATTTTTAACTATCTTTCGATGCCTGAGAATGATTTATACCTGAAACCGAATCTTTTTGACTACCGATTCTATACTAAACCGCTTTCCCAAATGGGATACGGAAATAAGTTTCAAATGTCGAGTTAGAATGAACTGAAAACACCGGGTAGGTACGTTTTTTATCCTTGGGAACTTCATTGTTTACATCGTTATATCACTTGTGTAAGATCAGACCAGTTCGTGAACATGCAGAAATTATTGTCACTACATATATCGAGATACATACGTTTCTGAGCTTAATATGCAAATCTATTACTAGCAGTAAATATTGTACACGGAACCAGCTATCTAAGCACATCCAGGATAGGCAATTCTCTGGCACAAAATTTTAACTAGGATGGCACCATTAAAAATTTTCGAAACAAAGAACAATTATCAACATTGAAGTATTTCTTTGTTTTTAGAAATCACACCTACAAGCCAAATGCCGTGTGAAAATGACATATTTTTCCTTTGCCACACGTACAAATGGATGCAAATAAAAAGAATACGCAAAATCTGATACATCTGCCAGTGTCATCTGCAAGAGTCACGATATTCTTCAATCCCCTGCCCTTCACATTGATGCCTCGGGACAGGAAAAAGCGACCATCCGACAATATCGATCAACGTCACGAAATTCGCATTCTATATATCGGACACGTGCGAAGGTGAAACGAGCTCAATAGCTTCCGTCAGAATGGCAATCGCTTTTTTTCCCTTGTGCGGGAGGGAGGTGTGAGGTGTTTAGCAGCACCCACCGATTGGTTGAAGAGTGGGTGGAGTGGGGAGGCAGCTGACAGCGGGAGGGAGGGGCAGGGCGCGATTCTTCCCGGCGGATTGATTCGGCTGTCAATAGCAGGCGCTACTGTCGCGCGCTGCCGCAAACTTGCGCTCAACCCGTGTGCCGGCGCGCCTCAAAAGGGTTCCGATATATTACCTTCAGCGTCCATTCCATGTGCTCGCCTCAACTTCTCAATAGATCCCCGGCTAACCACCAGCAGTGACCTCTCATTGTCTGAATGCTGCATCTAACTTCATTAAACCCTGAATTTTCATTTAGTTTACAAGCATACATATTTCATTCCTAATTAAAGTAAGAAATTATAAAATACACTGATCAGCCAGTACATTATGACCACCTTTCTAATAGCCGATATGTCCGCCTTTGGCAAGATAACAGCGGTGGTGCGTCTTGACATTGAGGCCATGAGGCCTTTGTAGGTAGCTGCAGGGAGTTGGCACCATATCTGCACACACAAGTCACCTAATTCCCGTAAATTCCGGGGAGGAGCGCGATGAGCTCTATCGCCACGTTCAATCACATTCCCGATGTGCTCGATCGGGTTCAGATCTGGCGAGTTGGTGGGCCAATACATCAACTGCAGCTCGCCACTGTGTTCCTCGAACCACTCCATCACATTACCTTGTTGAAAAATGCCACTGCCATTGGGAAACATGGTCACCACGAAGGGGTGTATGGTCTGCAACCAGGGTATTATACCTACTTATTGGCCGTCCTGGTGCCTTGCACGAGCTCCACTGAATCCATGGATGCCCACGTGAATGTTCCCCAGAGCATAATTGAGCCGCCGCCAGCTTGTCTCCGTCCTGGAGTTCAGGTGCCAAGAAGCTGATCCCCTGGAAAACGACGAATTCGCATCCTCCCATCGGCAAGATGAAGAATGTATCAGGATTCATCAGATCATGCAACGCTCTGCCACTGTGCCAACGTCCAGTGACGATGGCCACATGCCCATTTCGGTCGTAGTTGCCGATGTCGTGGTAGCCTATTAACATTGACACATGCATGGGTCGTCGGCTGCGGAGGCCCGTCGTTAAGAGTGTTCCGTATAACGTGTGTTCATACTTCGGAAATGCTTGTATTCTGATGTTAGTTCCGCCACAGTTCGCCGCCTGTCCTGTTTTACCAGTCTGCGCAGCCTACGACATCCGACATTTGTAATGAGGGGTGGCCGTCCAACCATTCGATATTTAGACCTTGGTTTCGCCATTTGTTGAATACACTCACCACAGCACGCCTCGAACACCCGACAAGTTGTGCAGTTTCCGAAATGCTCGTGCCGAGCCACTGGGCGATCACAATCTGCCCTCGGTCAAACTCAGATAGATCGTGGGCCTTCCACATTCTAAACACGGATAGCACGCTCACTGATACTGCATGCAACGTGTGTGTGTCTGAATAGCAGTCATTCTTCGTCAGGTGACGCTGCTTTCACCTGGACGGGTTTATATCAATAGTATGTAGGTGGTCATAATGTTCTGACTGATCAGTGTAAATCAGAAAATCTTTTACGCAACTCACAAGAGTCCAAAGAAAGCCCCGACACTACACGGCACGTTTCTTCCGTGGTGCTACCACCATCTGGATATTTTAATATTCATATCTCATAACTTTTGGCACTTGAGTTTAAATTCTGTAACATTACCGCATGGTGCCTCCTCCATCGAACAGTGTCGGATCTAGGGGGAGGGGATCAAACCGTAGCGGTTGCCCCGGGCTGCAACTTCAGGGGGAGGAGAGGGGGCAGAATCATGTTTGAAGGGGCGGTAAATTGCAAATTCGTGTGGTGGCGATCTTTTTTTTAGCTCTACTGCCCTGATCAACCATCAGGGCTGCGGCGAAATCGAAGAAAAGCTCTATACTGTCCCGGGCGGTTAATTAATGTTTGAAGGGGCGCCAATCTCAAGTTTTTGCCCCGGCTCAGAAAATTCGTAGATCCTCCAGGGCCATCGATAAACTAAATGTATAGATTAGCTGTTTGTCCGCTTGATTGGTTTGCAGCTCGGTACTTTTACTGTCGAAAAATTATCACACATTCGTCCAGAAATGTACGATATGGCAGTACCAGAGGAAGAATTGTCTCTTGTCGTTACTCTCACGTCTCGTCAAAAAATTAGGCAGACCTCTCGACTGTCCACTTTTAACCAATCAATTTATAAGGTCGCTCTGATGCCACAGAGAAAATTTGTTTGGTCCCACGTTCAGGCTATGGTTAAGGAAAGATATTTGGAAACGTTTCCCTGACATTCACAGTTAGAACGGGTAGGTGGCATGAAGTGATGGCACATTTCAGTACCTATGTAGTTGAGCCCATGGACCGGATATCAGGAGTCGGCACGCAGTTCTCACTGTTCCATTTCAATATTTGATCAATGATCCTTTCATGAGCTAGTATACATGAACGTGACAAACAATATGTACGCCTGAATGTTGAGATTGAAAGAAAGAATACTCCTGCCAGCACAGCCAAAGCTAACTAGACCAATAAGACGGCACACCTGAAAGAAGAAAAACTACGGCATCTATAATTTAGCAGAATTAGGGTATGAAAACTATCAAGTGTCTTTAATTAATGACATATTGCTCCAAAAGCTTCAACTTATTAAGTTAAATTATTTAAAAATTGTGAAATAGTAAAGACTCCCTTTTCGTGTTGATGATAACGGTTATGTATGAACTTCTTTCTTAAAGAAATTTGTTCCTCTAATAAAAACACCTTCGTTAAAGAGATTTTTTTTTTAAAGGGTTCAAACTGATTTGTCATCCACCTCTCGTTTTTTTAGATGGGGTAGGGAAAGAAATCAACACATAATTAAAATCCGACATCCTTACAGAAGAATAGCGCAGTCACCATCCTCTTATATAAAATGCAGGGTCTGAAGACTGTGAGCGTCGTTGATAGCTATTGGCTAGAGAACGGTCTCGTGCCAGCCGTCACTCGCCAATCAACAGCCGCAAAAATGATTTACAAACGTTCCTTCATGTTTCTTTTTGTTTATTTACAACTAGATGCGGAAATTCATGTAAGGAGAAGGAGAAATTTCTATGGCTATACCAGGAAACTGAGGGGAAGGGAGGATGTAGAGACACTTATAGATAAGGATGGAGAAGAAGTTACTGACGATTTGAAAAACGCAGAGATTTTAAGTAACTGGTTCAGTGAAAGCATTAGGGACAATGAATCAGAAACAGGAGGGTCTAATTCGGAGAACGAGCTTAACAACACAATTAGAAATGACGATAGTAAAAAATTTGATATCCATCCTGAGGAAATCATGAAGGAAATAAGAAAGCTGAAAAAACATAAAGGGGCTGGTGAAGATAATATTACTACAGATATCTTAAAGATAGCCGGATGTGACATTGTACCTTATCTCGAAATCTTATTTAAATTGAGTCTAGACACTTGCTGCTTACCACAGGACTGGAAAAGTGCAATAGTAGTACCGGTACATAAGGGAGGGGTGAGAAATAGAGTTGAGAATTACAGGCCAATCAGTTTGACATCAGTGGTAGGTAAATTAATGGAAAGATTGATATGCAACCACATCAGAAATATATGTGAGGAACGTAATTGGTTTTCGAGCAGGCAACATGGTTTCAGGCAAGGATATTCATGCGAATCTCAGTTGGTGGGATATATGCAAGATATTTCAGATGAAATGGACAAGGGAGGCCAAATTGATAGTGTAGCACTAGATCTGTCTAAGGTGTTTGACAGAGTAAGCCATAAAATGGTAGTAAATAAGGTAAAAACCATTGGAGTGGATAAGAAAGTCATTTGCTGGGTAGAAGAATTTTTAAAAGGTAGAAAACAGAAAGTTAGGGTAGGAAATGTGGTATCAAAAGAAGTGGAAGTAAAAATGGGAGTGCCACAGGGTAGCGTATTGGGACCATTGCTATTCATTATTCTAATGAATAATTGTGTTGATTGTTTACTATCTGAAATTAGATTGTTTGCAGATGACATAATGCTGTATAAAAGAATCAAAATGATAGAGGATTGTAAACAGTTGCAGGGTGATCTGGACAGGATATCAAATTGGGTTGGTAAACATGGAATGAAGATAAATGCAAAGAAGAGTCAGCTTATTAGATACACAAATAAAAAAAACAAAAGGTTAATTATGAATATAAGGTGGGGAAAGAATTGCTTGCTGAAGACTTGAAATGCAAATATCTTGGAATTACTTTTGATAACAAACTTAACTGGGCAGAACACATAGGACAGGTGGTAGGAAAAGGTTTCAAAGTTCTACACTTGTTGGAGAGAGTTATGAGGGGATGTACGAGAGAAGTCAAGGAATTGGGTTACAAAACTTTGGTCAGACCATTGCTCGAATATGGTAAGTGTAGTATGGGACCCTCATTTTACGTATCAAATACAGGAGTTGGAGACGGTGCAAAGAAGGGCTGCTAGATTTGTTTCTGGAAATTATCGCAGAATGCAATCAGTGACGGATATGATAAAGGAGCTGGAATGGGATTCATTGCAAGACAGGAGGAGGATGAGGAGGGTCATGGGAGTGTACAGGGCATATACTGTGATGAGGCATGGAAAGATATTGCAATAGGAATGAAAAGTAGTGCATGGAAGGGAAAAGATGACCACGACCACAAGCTGGCACTCGATTTCAGGCACATGGGTGTGGGAAGATTCTCTTTTTTAGGTAAGGGTGTCAGGGATTGGAATGAGTTACCAAGAGAAATGATGAATAATTTACCGAAAACTTTGAAGGAATTTAAAGATAAAATTTGTAGAGGGCAAATGTAGGTGGGTGCAGGATAGGGGGAAGATGGGTGTGTAGGGAAATTGCCACCGGAGCCTGTGCTCCATTGCAATTAATTAAATTTAAAAATTACGGTATATTATCTGTATCAGTTTATAAGAACTAGGTTAACACATAACCTAAGAATTCTTTGGCAGGAGATAAGAGACAATGAAGTTTATTAAAAACTCAAATTTTACATCAAAGTGCGTAATCGCGAAATGTATCAGTCAAATAAATAACAGTTATCCATTTTCGAAATTATAGTCTCCGTCATTTAAAGTAAAATGCATTTATTAAATAGAAAATCCTAGTCAAATTCTCTAATAATCTAACCTTACTTTACTACTTTTTTTTTTACTTATTGCTTTACGCCTTGTTGACAACTAAGGTCATTAAAGGCGGGACGGGGAGGAATTCGGCCATGGCCTTTTTAGATAGATAGATATGGTTCACTTTGATCCCATGTGAGTATAATCTCGGGGATGTGGAACAATACGCAAGCATCCCGGCATTCGCCTGGAGTGATTTGGGGGAAACCATGGAAAACCCAAATCTGGATGCCCGGACGGGGATTCGAACCCGCGTTCTACCGAATGCGAGGCGAGAATGTTAACCACTCTTGGGTGACAGTCTAAACCAGAGTAAGATATCATTAAAAAACGATTCTTATTCGTTTTTCCTAACAGGCTTTTCCAGAACAAATTCCTACTACCATCATAGATGGGTAGCCTTAGTTTTTTGATAGCCTACACGTGTTAGCTATTAAATTAGATTCAAGTTTACATTTTTATGTAGATTTAAATCATCAAGGATATTACTATGCATACAAAATTCAAACAACGATATTCTTGCCGCAGAAATAATAGCCACCAGAGAAATCAGAAATTAGATATTATGTGCACAGTTTAATAATTACATAAGAAACTGCTATAAAATTAATTACCATAATACAGTTATAAAGTTTGCTTTTCGAAAGCATTTTGTTCTTTAAAAAAATGTGGAAAAATATTTCGGCTGAGAAAACGTGTAACTTCGAATACTTTTCATTAGCCATGTAGCTGGTTGAAAGTAACATTTAAGAAACTTAAATTTCTCACGGCTCTGCTATTGGTAACCACGAATACCAAAGCTCATTCCGGCCTATGCTAAATTTTAATTTAATTAAAACTTTCGCTAATTTTGCTACTTGAACAAAGTTTATTTATTACGGTTTATTTGCTTTTTACATATTTTACTTACTAATTTCGTTAATAATCTTTCCTCACGTTCGCTGTACGCGAGTTATTAGGTTATTTAATGTGGATATCAGGCCAAAAATGTTGACGAATCGACTATTCTGACAATTCATTTTTTTCGAAGTTGTTCAGCTATTTAATAATCTGGAATCTGCATAAATTCCCCGGCTGTTAAAGAAACTATGACCAAGATTACATTATGACTGTGTTACCAGATTCATTTAAAAAATAAAAAGTGATGCTTTATGGCAGTGATTAAAAAAATATTAAAACGCGAGGAGGAGATGCGTAGTTCATTTTCTTGCTGCGAGTCTGAATCGATGTGTATTTTGTTTACCTGCTATTACCAGTTGTGGAAGAATCGGCAAAAAAGCTAGGATTTTACCATATAGGAAGGTACTTTTTATCACAACTAATGATGTGGTTATGAATATGCATTTGTCACTACCCAAGAACGCTGCCCGTGTAATAGGCATACTCTAATACTCTAGTCAAATATTTTTATATTTCAAATATACTACAAACAACTGTCCTAAGAAGTTAAGAACTATGTTTCAAGTAGAATTTTGAACAAGTGAAACACTTAACTTTCACGCACTCTATACCAATAAAGTGAAATTATGCTTTTGCGATTGTCTTTCTTGTCATCATTTGTTTAGAAGTGCTAGGACGTATTTCAAATCACTATAGTATTGGAAAATACTATGTATACACACAAAATGATCGTAGAATAACAAACTAGGAAGCTGAGGTATCCAGGATACATCGCTGAGAATAACCCCCTGTTCAGAATATTTAAATCATTTGAAACTAAGACACAAGCTAAAAGTTCTGATTTATTAACCTGGAAGTTCTGGCAAAACATTGTGAAAGTGATTTGTCAACCTGAACGTTATCTGGAATTTCAGGGTGACAAAAAGGTGTGATTATCAGCATTTAAAATGGCTTTTGCCCCAGGTTAGTAGGCCTACGATCTGAAATCTAGTTTGGTTTATTGAAAAATATAACAAAGTTCCAGAATTTTAGACTATTTTTCTCCGAGTATCTCTAAATATTGAACCAGACTGTCAGTCTTTATACCCAAGACTCTTCTATACCCTGTTCACTCCGAACTAGTATCTCAAGATCATTAATAAGGTAGAAATACAGCATTCAGATGGTGTGGTGTTATCAAAAGACCACATTTATTTTAAATTTTGTTTATGGCTTTACGCCTCGTTGACGTCAAGGTCATTAGAGGCAAGAAAACACTGGGGGCAAGGAATGGAGACGAATTCAGCCATAACCTTTCTGAAGTGATTTGGAGAAACCAAGGAAAACCAACATCTGGATGATCGGAAGGGGATTCGAACCCGCGTCGTCCTGCATGCAATGCCAGAATGTTAACGCTCACCCACTACGCTCGGTTTTTTTTTTTTTTAATTCTTTTATGTTACCAATTGTCCACATTGGTTATTAAATACATTTAGAATTCAAATTTTTATTAAAAATAATGACTGATGCACTGAAATGTTTATAACGTTTGAAAAATTATGAATATGTGTTATTCTAATGTCTAAGCAAAATATTAACAGGCGAACAGTGTACTTAAGAATGGAGTGGGGTTTGTACCGCTAACAGGTTTTTGTTCAGCGGATGACAAGTACTCTATCTTTCACAGATAAGTGTTCATGTTTTTATCATTTTTATGAATTAGCCGGAGCTTTTAATTTTACTGTCATTCACCTAGCATGTCTAGAAAAACTCCAATATTGTAATAATTTTGTAGTTATGGCTGAATGTTGACTTATGTCTTTTTTTCTATTCTTCTTTTTGTACTTTTAATCCAAGATATTAAGTTTCCCTACAACAATTTCTATCATGAAATTAAGTTTCATGATTTTTTTGCAAATAAATGGTCAGCTTGTTAACTGTTCAGTTCATGTTTTTGTTAACACTTGAAATAATCATTTTCATTTACTGAAATTAATTTATTGGTATTTATTACTGGTATATGGCAGCACTCAGATGGCCATTGTCAAATCAGAAGCTTCAGTTGACAAAAGATTTCCGTTCCTGTGTCAAAGACTATTTAGAAAACTTTTAAAGAGATCAATGCATTCCATACTTCCTTGGTAACTAGAGTGAGTTATTTCTGCTATTGAAAAGAAGAGCTAAAGAATGCAGAAGCAAGAATTTGTAAAGTTGAAATTGGAGTACAGTACATGGATATAATTATACTTATTATTTCTGATCTTAACATCTGCTGTACTTTAGAATCAACTGGCTTGTAGACACATAGGCAAGACTCAGACGTGAAGAGGAATACATCCAATTTGCAGTACGGAGATAACGCATATGGGGAGAAAGAGAATATGGTCAGTGAATTTAAGGTAGTACTATGGGAAGATAGTGCTGTATTATCTCCTGAGGATGGGTTTTATGTAAATGCAGTTAGTAGGGAAACAAAGTGGAAGAAGTACTAAATACCAATAGTTTGGTTGATGATGGAGAAAAGATTATGAATTATTTATTTCATCTCAAACATATTGTTACACAATTACAAACATCAAATTGTACTAGACCAAAACTTATTCACTTCCAGAGCACTCATATAGTTCATCTTCAGAGCAGGGTGCTGGACAGAGCAACACTGGAGCATGAGCTGATTAGCCTAATCCTTACCACAGTTACACATCAAATCACTGATCTCTGCATAGCGAGATTGACTATGGATTTACCCACTCCTGATATTAGCCTATTCAGGGACTTCCATGTCAACCATCCCTGGTCATAGCCAGGTGGTAAATGTTCATACAATCTTCCCCAGCCATGTGGAAGAGGAGATTTAACTTCCCACAGTTATAACCTGGTTTTCTCAATTGTAGTTGTAAGTTCCTGTGATGTTCTTAGAAAAAAATTTCTGGACTTGAGTCTTTGCCTGTGTGGTAAATGTCCATGTATTGGAAGAGTTTTCATGATCCACTTTCCTTGTTTGCTGCCACTTCTCTTCAAACAAAAGGTAATGCTATCCCTGCGAGGCAGAAGAGCCATTTGACTGGAGTGGATTTTAAAAAAGTCTGTTATGATTCTGCTGGTGGTGTTACATGCAATTTCTACCTATTTGGCATGAGTTGAGTTTTACCAAACAGAACAGGCATCCTCTGCAACCAAATAACAGTACTAGGGAAGAAGTTCGGATGGTTTCCGGTTGGCTACCCCACAGTGAACCAACCAGTTTTCTAAGGAGATTGTTCCAAATAGAATCTTTCAGTTTGGAATTCATATAATATTTCCTGAATCTAAGATCTGTCAAGGGTCACTCCTAGATATTTTCGAGTGTCACAGTGTTCCAGTTTGACCCCTAACATGTACCTTTAACTTACGAGTGGCTTCTTTATTCTTCAAATGAAAAGCACATACAAGAGGATGAATGAAGGCTGGCATATGGAAAAGGGTATGAAAAAACGGCTACAAAACAGTATACAGGAGTTTTACTATGCTTTTGTTACCAAAAAGCCAGTCAGTTGATTTCAAGTAAAGGAAAATAAACCACATGCGACCTAGCCATATCCCATTCTTTTTGTTAAGTAAAAGTATGTTAAAGAGTTGGACTGGATGTTAGAAAGGAAAATCATTGAGATATCAGTGCATAATTAACCCCCCAGTGGTGGTATCTTTAGATAATCATTCACCAAGATTGATCCTAGATGTGAAAAAAAAAAAAAATGCAAAAGATTAGCCTCAACCACTGGACAAAATAATTCAGAAATTTCAAGGAGGCTGATATGCAATTTCACTTGATCTCCTAAGCTGTATTGGCAACTTCTGATTGATTAGGCATGCTGAAAACATACCGTATTCCATTCTGAAAGAAAGTCTAATCAACTTCTGGGGCTGCCGGTTGGACTAAATGCAGTCATGAGCTGGACCGAACCCTGGCAATATGATAAGAGAAGACACAAGTTTGTGTGTACAATATTACTATCACTTCCAAAATCCAGAAGGTCCTGAGAAAATACTTACAGCCACAAGGAAGGAAGTAATGAGCTTGAAATTGAATTTTGTTCAGCACCACATCAATTTTTAAGGTTAGGAATCACCTTGGAGGACTGTTGGTTAGCAAGAGTGAAGGGATGACTCACTCTATACGTGAAGCAGACAATTTCATTCTGAACGTACCATTGGAGAAAGAAGTCAGAGTATTTGGTCCATATGAAATATAAAATGACGATACCATAAAAGTTGACAGCATCTTATTGCTTTCACAAAGGGATCATACTCAACAGAATTCTGAGAAAAGTAATGAATAGAAGCTGTTTATCCCATACAATTGGGTTAGTGTTATAACAAAATCATACACAATTTGAGCTGCAAGCATTATTAATGCTACAAGCTAACTGTCATAGCGGATAGTCAAATTATCTACTTGTAAAATTTGTCAGAGAACAAAAGGCAGACAAAATTTTGATGGTCAGCAAAATGAAAAGTATTAACTCTTCAAATACCAAAGAACTAGTATCTGCAGAGAAATAAACAAAACAAAAAAAACCTTAACATGTTATGACTGGGAGTAATACAAATATTGGTCGTTTTAGGTGTTACATCAAGTTATATCCTTTAAAGAAAGCCATAGAGTACTTGTCAGCAAAATCACTGAAGAATGTATCTTAGAAGTGGTGAAAATGATTAGAATTTTTTCAGACTACATCCCCCAATTTAGTAGCAAAAAGGTGTCAATCTTTGAAAAGCCACAGAAGCCACCCATAAAGCAATGTTGCAGAGACACTTGGGTGGTTTCGTATCTATTGTCGCAACCATAAGCAGTTGGTCCTAAAAGTAGGATTACTAAGTACTAAACACATTCCGCACGATTCTACCCCTTTCCACAAATTAACTGCTTCGTTGGCTGCTGAAATTTATTTTCAAATGGAAAAAAATTATAAACAAAAAACAACTAATTTTCTACTTGACGCACAATAAACATCAATAACCCCCACACACAGTGGTAGGAAATATTTTTTTCAGTGCCCTTTATTTCTACTCAATTCCCCTAGAATATAATTTTTCAATTTTTTAAAATCTGATATTCAGTTTTGGATCAACTAAATACATGACAGGTTCAAATTTGTAGAAAAAATTTATTCCATCTACAAACCAGTCAGGGTTTTTTAATTCACAGTCTTGATTCAAGATATACTCACATTCCTTGCTCCAGATTGGGTGAGACCCAGAGCAGTTAATGCACATTTGTGGAATGGTGCAGCTGCTACATGGTTGATGTGCCCTATGCCACACTTTTCAGGAGCAGGTTTGCCATTGCAGGGCACCATAGTATGCCTGAACCTCTTAAATTTAAAACAGCACATTGGATCTGGAACATATGTTTAGACTGCAAGTATTGATTCAGAAAACCTTGGGTGTAACGAAAAAGAGTAGAAGCCTTTCCAAAACTTACCATTTACTCTCCATTTTATCTGACCAACCTCAACCAGTTTCTATTTTTCACTCCTTAAGAGTTACTTGGTTTCTAAGTTTATAAAGTCATAGCAGATAAAAATATCCTTGCTACTATTTACAGACTTAACGGAGTTTGCACTTCACTGCTAATACCAGGCTTTTTAGACTTAATGAGCAGGGATGGTTGCTGGTAGAAGTTTCCAGTTACACTGTCCTGTTCTTTAGCTTTTTAACAGATTTAGGGTCCCCTCTAGTCTCTTACTAATGTAAAGAGGGATACCTTCTTGGAGACTCACTCCCTTCTGGACATAATAGAATTTTTTAGGAAAACAGCTTTTTCCATTACTAATTTCAGTACCAGTAAAAGCCACAGGGATAGCAGTTTCAGCAAGTTTCTTTACCTTGTGGGTGTTATAAGACCCTTGTGGTTCACCTAACTTGTAAGAGGGATTTTTTTTTATTTTTTGTAAATTTTTAATTTTGGTCCCACGAGTTTGGAGGAAGACTAAGCAGCATGAAGCCCCCATATCACCCAACCAAGCCTATCAAGCCTATCAACAGTGGTGCAGCTAGCGCCAGAGGTTCTACACCGGGAAGTGGTTTCCCCCATCACCCATTCATCTCTTTGGTACATTACTCTCCTTGAGATTGAAGAAATTTTTTTTTATAGAAGTTTGTACTGCACTCATTGGCATAGAAGCCAAGATAATCTCTTCAAGACATACAATGCTCCATTGACACATTCTATGGAGGTCATCAATTCAATCAAGAAGTTTATGGTGTGGACAACTTGAAGCACTTATGTTGCCAAATCTGGTACTGCAGTTTGCCAAACCCATATCTACCACTTATATGCCAGGTGCCTGTGGGGGTCCCAGAAGGAATGTTGCCACAGCCATTTGAGGAAACCATTTCAGCATTTATCTGGAGTGATTTCAGGAATCCATGGAAAACCAAAATCTGGAACCCAAGTTCTCCTGAATGTGAGACCAGATCATTACCAGTCACCCACCATGCTTTCTCATATTTTCTTCATCTTTGATGTTCTGATCTGTGGCTGCAGTTTTTGTCATCAGAGGTTATCTTCTCTATTATTTCATTATTGAAAATTGAGTATGATCTTTCTATATGTTTATAAACTTTTGATGAGATTGAGGTAAATCATGCAAAACTAAGAACTGTAAGACAGCACAAAACTTTGGTTTATCAAAAATACAAAAATCCTCACTCTTGGAGAAAATACCAAAGTTTTCTAATCCATTTGCATCAATTTGTTATATAGGACAAACCCCTCAGTGCAATAGCAGCTATAGTATATAGGTAACAATTGGATATTTCTTGAAGCGTTTTAACAGTCAACAGTTTACACTGCCAGAAATTATTTAAACAATCACAGCATACAGTATTCAGTTTTATTTATGTATTAATATAACAAATTTATTTCTCAAATTTATTATGAATAGGTCCACAGATTATCAGATGGTACAATTTCAATTTCTGATCATTGCATACATTTATATATATTAAATTAATTAAAATAAGAAATGAGAATCTAAAACAAGATTGACAGGGTACTTCTTTTAGTGCTAAACACAAATGTTTGAATATACCATGAAATACAGATCCACAAATAACAGTATTGAATAAATAATAAACTGTAAACATTTTCAGACATTATTCCAATTATTTCTTGGAACATTGGCAAACTGCATTCAGTATCTCCAATGAAAGCAGAAACACACACACCATAAGGGTCTATTATTGTCATTTCTGAATGCACCATGTTCAGTTCAATTTTGTCTCATATCTTTATACTGAAAAATAGTTCAACATCACAAAATATTTAGGATATAGTGAAGCAAAGCATAGCATAAACCAAAATTTTATCTTCAACTTTTCCAATGCTTTGTCCTCATTTCCATTATTTATCAATATGAATGCACATATTAAACAATTGCACAAAAATAACTTCAGATACAAAGATATAATTTTACACTGCACTTCAATTGAAGCAGTAGACAAGTAATGAAAACTGGAATGTGTCAATACATTATAATGGAACATCCTTACGCAACTGCTTTGGCTTCAGGCATGAATGCTTCCCAGTATGTTATTAGCTGCAAATTTGAAACAAGATTAATCTCATAGCCAGTAAATTATAAGCAAAGAAAAGAACTTAAGTATCATTTTAAAACAATCAAGAAAAATACATGGTGAGACATTTAATCCTCTGTCAAGTAAGCAGAAACAAGTTAAAATTTTGCAATCCTTAAAAAATTGTTTTATAAATGCACGAAATAATGAAAATTACCTGATGTTGACTATTCATCAAAGTTTCCACATACTGTATAATAATGGCTTTGAAATCTTTGACACGATTTATTTCAAATCTTTCCATTTCTTTCTTTATCATTTTAGAGATATTATCAAATTCTTCTTGTCCACGCTCAACTTTTGCCTCCCACTGAAATATGAAAGATACCAAATATTATGGCAATACATAAATCTGAAATCTGATTATGAAAGTAATACAATATGAATCTTTGAATCATTTAAATAATTAAATATCAATTCCCTGTGAGCAAGTTTAAATTAAAAAAACTTTTGAAAATAGTACACAGAAGAGTGATTAAACACACATTGTTTGGTAATGTGGAGTATCAATGTGGCACATTGTTCAGGACTCATATTCTGAACATTTTGAAGTAGATGCAAACATAAGATATTTTCTTTTTGCTTGCCTCGCTGATGTGGGGTAACCATGGAAAACCCAAGTCTGCATGGTCAAATGAATTTGAAACTATGTAGTCCCAAATGTGAGGCCAGAGCATTACTGATCACCAACCACTCTGTATGAGATATCTGTTTGCATTAATAGAAGAAAGTTTCTGGCATCTCAGAATATTTGCAACAGCAGTGGGTTTTAATGGACAAATTCAATGGTATACGACAAAATTAAATGCTAGGTTTTGTTATATGAGGGATTCTTAAGCAAAGTATTTTGGAAAGGTGTCCAGGGATCGACGTTTTTGGCTGTAAATTCTAAGAGCAAAAAATCTGAGTCACAATTATCAAGAAATTTACTTTTTCTGGGAATTCGTATCTTCTATAAAAGTCATTGATCTTTGTACTTTGCTAAAATTTACTTGCACCTATTTGAATGAACCGTTTGTATGATGTACTGAAAAATTTCCAGTAAAACCCCAAGATTTGTTATTCTTACTAAGCACACTGTGTCAAGTAAGTGATTACCCAGTGTTAAAAATAGCAAATGCCCAAGTTTTATAGCTAGCATGACATTCTGCACATACTCAAATTTTTGGTTTGAAGAATAACTAGTTTCCAAGGAACAGAATTGGACCTAAAAACAAAAGTTTTTTTGGATAAAAAACAAAAGTTGTTTGGATAAAAAACAAATGTGAAAGCTATATTAACAAGTGTTGCCATTTCAAAATGAAGACACTATCAGCTACCCACAATAATAAATAATGATAAGTATAGCCTTTTTTCCCCAGAATTTCTGTATACTAAGCTTCCAGTTCAAAGATTAGTAGAACAAATTGTTTCATACTTTCTTTACAGTTTGTTTGCATGCCATAAAGAGATAGCAGGCACTTAACACTGAGCTCATATCACTCATTTTTTGCACTACATGTTCCATTTCATTTCCACCTTCCAAGTGTCCCTTCTTCCAATGCCCAGTTTTCTTTGCAGAGATGATCTGTACCTTCATTCCACTCTACACACCATTTATACTTATTTAACAGCTGAAACTGACCACAACATATAAAAACAGTTCTGTTAGCTACAACCTTATTACAATATGGTAACATCAAATGACTTAGTTAAGACAAATGTACAAGCGTATGGCTGAACAACTACTGCAAAAAGTAAATTCCTATTTCCCATTGATTCTAAGAATATCATGAGACCCATTTACTTTGTAAACATATTTTAAATAAGAAATGACTATCCTTACCCCAAGTGGCAGCAGAATGGCAAAGAATTGTAAACAACTTGAAAATGTCACCGTTATTTGTTCATGTTCTTTAATTACTAATCTCACATCCTTTGAGAGTATATTCTCCCACCTACCAACTGTTGCCTCTTTCGAATTTTAAATTCTTTCTTTCTTTTGGTAAATTATTCAATGCTTCCCTTTGTAATTTATTTCAATTCCCAACTCCGCTAACTACAAAAGAATTTTCCCACTCCCTTACGCATGGTCATCTTTTTCATTCCATGAATTGCTCCCAATTCTTTGACAAATATGTTTCCGAGCCTTATCACCAACACTTTTACACTTTTTATTGTATTTGTGTCTGCAACTTTCCTCACATCTCCCCTTCTTTGTTTATATTTGGTATCTAGTTCCTTCTGCCTCTTTTCAAACCCAATGGATTTCCTTTTCTAGTCTATAAATTTAGTGGTTATAAATGATTTTGATTATGAACAACCTTTTCCCCGTATCTTTCACAGATAAATTTAAAACAGGAATAAAATAATCTGCCTACTTTGATTATCCAGTCATTATACAGCACATACATAGATGGACCAGATGGTGCCAATTATTCTAACATCTAAAAAATACATTTACATACCAATGTGATTAGTTAACACAGGTTTTGAAGATATTATTTTAATCATACTCTTGATAAAACATTAAATTCTATGAAATTCAACTTATTTTTTTTTTTTTTTATCTGATTAATGTCTCTCTAACAGCGAGGTCTTTAGAGACGGGAAAGGACGGGGGGCAAGGAATGGGAAGTAATTCGGCCATGGCCTCTTGGAGGAAGCATCCCAGCATTTGCCTGGAGTGATTTTGGAAACCATGGAAAACCCAAATCTGGATGCCCGGACGAGGATTCGAACCACCGTCCTCCCGAATGAGAGGCCAGAAACTAGCCGTTACACCACCACGCTCGGTAAATTCAACTTAAATTGTATCATCTATCTTCTCTTATGAACCACATAACAGACTTGTTATAATCTACAATCTCACCTAAAACCACTCAGAAAGGGGTCTATGATGCATAGTTGTACAGTAAGGAGCTTTTCTAAATATTTCCTTAATAGTAAAACACTTTTCAACTTGATTCCCAATAATTTACAGGAAACATCAGTTTTAGGAAGTTGCAAATTAATTCACACCCCCCTGATCTCCATTCAATACCACAGGTAAAGCAGAAAATTGTGATCAATTTAAGGTGTACTATATATAGGCTAGGAATTTTATCTAAAAAGATATGTCAATTTTAAGTCTTATCACGACACATGCTTGGATGGAGCGAAGTATAAAAGTTTATGATTTTGATGAAAGGAAAGAACTATTCCAAATTTTAATATCATAGGTTGTCAGCATAGATAGGTGCATGATGAATAAAAATTTGAGTAGTTAAGTAAATTCTAAACAGGGATTTTATTAATGTAAAGAAAATCAAAATCTTGAGAAAAATAGGTGAAGGATATAATTAGGTATAGAAAATCAATAAAATTCTGGGGATTACGAATACAAGAACAATTTCTTAAAAAGTTTAAAATTTCAAAGTTTAATTGTGTAAGTATTGTCTTGCTTTCCACACATCTGTATGCTTACGTCACAGATATAAATCAAGATTTAGTAGAAGCACTGGCAAGGAGTAAAGGGGGTTCTCAAAAATAGAATAGTTATTTCAAAAAAATAAAAACCGCCTTCAATAAACTAAAATTTTAAAATAACTTTATACCTTGCTTAGAAGAAAATAAGTCTAAATGGACAATATTTTACATTACTATTATTCAAACTTTTACATTAATCAATTATTTTTGGAGTTGGTGCCAGCCATCTCATAGTGAGAAACAAATTGCTCAACTTTATTTGCTGTTCGGGGCGACATGGAGAGTACAAATGAAAATTCATAATATTTTACGGCATGTAGTGAGGCAGATATTTTTTGTGAGAGACAGTTTAGGGGGAACAAATTAGACAGTATGATAATCTGTGGCTCACTCTCATTGGTGCTACACTGTCAGTTGGTTGCATCGTGCGGTAAATGTTTTACGGTTAGAATAATATAAGTGTATATCTGTATATTTCAGTTTTGTTGAAACATGTTTCTAGCATTAATCACAGGTAAGTAGTAACTTTTTTATGTATTATTGTCAATCATTATTTTTATTTTTTGTTTTTCTTACTTTGGCTGGCACAGACTACAAAAATAACTGATTAATGTAAAAATTTCAACAATGTAAAATATTGTCCATTCAGATTTATTTTCTTCTAAGCATGATATAAAGTTGTTTTAAAATTGACATAGACAATAGTTAAGAGGGTGGAGAGTGGGAGAGGGGTTGGGTTTCCCCAAACCAAATGTTGACGGTATTTTCTCTTTATTTTAAATTGTGTCCAAGTTCTATCAAAATCGGATGAAAAATTTTGGTTTGTATAAAAATTAAGGGTGTAAAGGGGTAGAAGGGGTGGTTTCTCAATGAAATTTATATGGGACCACTTTGAAGAAATACCCCAGCCACTAAACAAATTTCATCAAAATTGGTTTACAATTGTTAAATATATCACTGAAAATACATAATAATAATAATAATTACAGATGAATTGAGAACCTCTTTTTTTATGTCGGTTAATTAGAACAAATTTCCTCTAGTAACATGTTAATTGCAGCCAGAAGTAAGGAAGAGTTAGCCAGATATAAATTTTGGGAAGTTTCAGTCTGATGTCATGCTGGCACGAAATGAATGGCCAAAATTCTGTTAGTTTGCTCCCAGAATAAGACATTTACAGTAATGTAACAGATGGAAAATTTCAATAAAGTATATGATCTAAAAGTCTCAACAGAGGAGTAAGTATCCTAAAAAAATATTAGCAGAAAACTGAAACAACTTCTAGAGGTCATAACGAACAAACAATATGATTTTAGGAACCAGTTGTCATAGGTGAATAGGAACAGAAAAATCAGGGCTCCATCCCATAAAAATTTCAGAATAGGAGCAAATTGGGAGGCTGAGGAGATTTTCCCACCTCAATTTCCTTATAAACAGGCAGCCATTTTGTCATCTGGGACAGTTTTCAGCAGTACTTGGTCATGGTTGGACGGATGTTTGAACGACTCGGCATGAACTGGAGGAATTTTCTTAGGTTTTCACTAACTTTTAGGGGAATTGTGGAAGCTTTATTGAAGTTTCGGACGTTTGCTTGGGCAGTATAAACTGTATCAGTAACGGTCAGAGCTTCAAACAACCTGCAGCACTCCATCCACCAACAGACATTTGTTTGATAACCCATCTTATTTTAACTGTAAATGTGACCCCAGCCAGGTCTGCTCTAGTGTCACATCCTATAATCCCTCTTCAACAAAAGACCAGTTTGAGCCTATGTCTTGCAAACTTTTCTATTACCTTAAACCGTGTACCCTGTGGTGGTCCTTTAAATCTTGACTCTAATGGGTCTGCTGTTTAATGGACCTCTTGCTTATTTTGTGCAAAGTCCATCCCCAGCAGGTCTACATCCTGTAATTAGACTATGGCTTTAGGATGGTGGACTTTGCATGAATAACCATTCCACAATTGTTCTACAACCACTCTGCTAAGATGCATGACAACTCTACCTTGTAGGGTTAACCATAAAACTGTAGTTCTGACAAATTGCTATTCTCATTACTAATGGTAAGCACCATACCAAACACCACAAATACAGGTATACTACTTTGCTGCTTCCCCAATTTCACATCTTTGTACATAACCAATTATATGATTAGTGCAGGTGGAAATTCATGCACTAACATTATAAGCACAACAGAAAAGTCATTATACAAATGTTAAACCTATAATAACTGGCCATTATAGATGCTAATTCAATAAGAGCAACACGTAAACACTCAATTTTGTAATTAACAAAAGAAAAGCACTTTTTTCAACTTACTTCAACTACTTCCATACCAGCTTGAGTTCCTTTTTCAGACTTGCCAGACAACTCCAATTTTGCTTTCTGTTCTCTTTTCTTGTTTAACATCTGCACTGAATGTTGCCAATTCTGATAAACTTTAACTCTTTCATGGAATACATCCTAAAAATATTATTAAAACTCAAATTTAGTTTAAATATTTAGTAAGTGTTTCAGTAGAGTAGATGTCAGTTATAAGAAGAAATTTGAGATGAAAAGTAATTAGAATGGTAAAATATTTTACTTGTTCCCTGTGATTTATTTACTATCCGCACATAACTAAATATATTAAATTACTACGTTTAACTGTTATACACAAACTATTTCCAATCAATCCATAAAAAATAGATTAAAGAACCTACAATATTGCATATTCATGAAGATGGAGGATCACAAGCGACATAACATTGGCAAAGGATGGTTTTTTTTTTATGTGTGATGATAGACAAGTATCTGGGTAGTTTTACCTTGCAGTATACCACCTAGAAGATTTTTCTTCTTCCATTGTATTTATTGGTGAGATGCAGAAACCAAGTTTTTGACCTCCCTCATCCTCAGCACAGTTTTCTGATGGGTCCTAGCAAGAAATACTTTATTTCCATTTTGAAAGAGGGCAAAATTTTCTGCAACTTTTGTAGTACAATTTTTTTTTTCTAAACTCTAAACTAAGTGAGCTACAGTTCTTCTAAAATCAGCAAAATTTCACACTCTTCATAAAAGTTGGGTTTCCATCTACTTTGTCACTTGGTGACCTGGAACCACTGTAAATATAATTGATATATATGTATTTCTGTAGCATATAAATGTACTGTACTTTGATTTCTGATGGTCAATTCAATAATCATATGACATTGTTAGCCAAGAGATCCCGAAGGATTGTTTGGCCGCCAGGTGACTGTTTTTGATCTGCCGGGCAATGTGCCACTTTGTGGCTACCTAACCTAACCAGGAAATCGTACCAGGTATAGGAAACCTACAGCTTAAGATGGAATCCAAATCACAGAAGTGTTCTGGCAAGCTGTGGCAGAGCTGAAGGTCAAGTTACTGTCCTTTGAAAATCACAACTGATACTGGGATTTCTATCTCCAGTCAGACGCCTTAACCACCGAGCTACGAGACCGCTCTATTACTGATGGTAATAGAGTGGAAATGAATGCATAATGTTATAGCAAAAAGTAAGTCATAATAAATCTATATATCTATAAATGAGAAAATGAGAAAGTTCGGATGTGTGTTTGGATGTACGTTGGCAATCAATCACGCCTTAATAACGCAACATATTTAAATGAAATTTGGCATGAAGTCAGTTAATTGCGTGCGAAGTGCAATAGGATAGATTTTATCCCGCAAAAACGCATAGTTCTTTTAGAAATTGCCATTAATGTCAATTCTCAAACAACAAAGAGTTTCCTACTTCGTAGACAGCCGTGCAACGTTTACTCTTTGCTTTTTACATAAATCGTAAACACTGCTTTTCAGAAATAATAGTGAAAACCTTACATATGCAAGTTTGTGTTTAGTTTAAAAGCCATAAAACCGATGCACTTGACAAACAATAGTTTGGAAGCAGGAATTATAAATATGTATTAACCTTAAATTAAAAAAAGGTAGGTACTGTTGTTAAGTTCGTTAAAAGATTTTTTCATTTGCGTACATAAAATAGTATGACATCTCAAATATTGCACCATCATTTCGATCGTAATATACTAAATGTGAAAAATCAGAGCTTGGAAAAAAACAACGTAAAATGCTATGATTATACCAGCACGAAATTTGATTTACTAAAAGTTCAAAATGTCGGTGCTCCAAATGTCGTATTTATAAAAATGTTACGGATTCCATTCTATCTCGGTTTAATTTATTTCCTGTCTTTTTTTTCCACTATACATTCTCTGTAATATTACAAATTATTAACTAACCCTTTTTTGTTCAAAATTTTTCTATAAATCAGTACAAATAGTAGACTATGATTTAGGAAACAGTGCTTTTTAGTTACTGTTCAATTTCTACAAATACCTAATAAATCCGCTTCAAGTTTACGTCGCGATACACGACGATGCTAACTTAGGATAAAATAATTGTTTCAATGCGCGTGTGGTTGAGGTTTTGAATTTGTAGCGCCAATATTAGCGGAGATTGTGGTTACATTGATATTCAGCCTGGACCATAATGAAAACTGAATTTTTTGTCACAGCCAATGGCATGAGAAATTTAGTTATCAGTTATTTAAGCAAATATCATAAGCACTATGTCACGTTGTGACGTTATGTATCGCCACGTAAACTACTGCAGTAAATCCTTCACTTAAAACGAATGTATTCAATGGCCTAACGTAGAGACTTAATGTTTCATGAAGCAATATTGCAAGTCGTTTACAACGCGATACACCTCATTTACACGGAGCTTATGAAAGCTGCTTATTTATTATTAATAATAACTAAATGACTTCTGCCTTATACTGTAACAAAAACATTCTGGTCCAGGAAGCATTTCAACCTAACCACTATCTCTGCTAACATTGCCGCTACAAAATCAAACGTTATGAACACACCTAAACACATTAAATGCATTGGAACTGGATTTCGAATAGTAACAGAATTTTCTATATCAAGATTCCTAATTAGTGTAGCATAAATTACTATCACAATTAATTTCATAATACGCCTTACTACATCACGAGCAGTAACAGTCACTTTATCGCGATGTACGCTTAACCAGCAATATTAACAAAAATTGTCTTAGAGTTGTAGAGTAATTATGAACTTTCCGTTGTACACTGTAATTTACAAGCATTTTAGTATAAATTTTTTAATTACGTAACTGCAATAATGAATGTAGTTTCATATGTATTCAGGATTTATTTTCCTGCGATCTGAAATAACAATTCACGTTACTAATGTATTAATAACAATTAATAACAATTCACGTTACTAATGTATTAATGCCCGAGTTATAGAAGCTTTGATTTTCTAGCGGTACTTTGTTGAAATGCAGCCTGGACCAAAATGAGAACTGAAACATTATTAATAGCTTAAGCTTCTTTCACGAGCACCATTTTAGTGACGTCATGTATCGCTTTATAATGATATTGTATCAAAAGATATATAATAAGCTTGGATGATTTAGCAAAACACACGGCATTGCTCGAAGTAAATTTTTGAAATTTATA
Organism: Vandiemenella viatica; assembly: GCA_031002005.1. Lineage (NCBI taxonomy): Eukaryota > Metazoa > Arthropoda > Insecta > Orthoptera > Morabidae > Vandiemenella > Vandiemenella viatica. The sequence goes on from JARYHS010009186.1 coordinate 150,572,771, forward strand.
AATGTAATTTTCAGATACTCAGCGCAAATCAAAATATACATTTTTAGTTCCACAATTTTTTAACGAGATCAACGTCCTTGGGCCACTTATTTGCTGTTTGAATGTTAGTAAATTTTTTGGATGTTTAGTCGCTTCCATCATATTTTGACGTTTTGAGTTTCCATTAATTAAAACTATATTAATTTTTATTCGCAAGTCTTGAAATTAGTAATTTTAAGAGATGCTGGGTAATCGAAATTCAAATCTTTCAATGAAATGTAAGAAAACTACGGCTGTGAAAAAAGCCAAAACCCAGGAACAAATCCTCTAGCAGAGCTGCACAGCAGTCACAAGTTGGGCGACAACAGCAAAATGAACACTTGGTGTCTGGAAGATCACACCGGGAAAATCGCGAGCTCGGTGCTAAGAGCAAGCGGATTTGCAATCGATCTCGAAGCTTCTGAAACATCGAAGCAAACAAAAAGACGGCAATAACAATACGCCACATATTTGGCATTGCAACGAGTTGCTGAAACACCTCAACAAACGCGACCTCATTTCTAATGTTTTCCCGAGGATTCAACTAAATATTATCAATGACGAAAACTGGTTATGTGAGAGGACAATACTTGCCCCGAAAAATGATTCTGGAGCAAATATATATATGTATATATTAGAGGAAATAGTCGGGGAAGTGACAACACACTCTTCCATCGATACAGTAATGTTAACTGACGATGCTGCTACCTACCCCGTCGAGTTTTCAAATTCCTTCGAGTTATCTGGGCTATCGTCCCATAAACTCGAGCTTAAGGTTGGCACTCGAGTTCTCCTGATGCGTAATCTCGACCCGCCCCTCCCCTCTAGGTATTGCAATGGCACCAGATTACACATCACAGAACTAGGAAGAAATATTGTGAAGGCGACAATTCTTACCGGTGCATCTAAAGGGGAAGCCGTTATAATTCCGCGTATCCCAATTATTCCCAGTAATATTCCCTTTCAATTTAAAACATTACAGTTCACATTAAAAATTTCATTTTCAATGACAATTAATAAATCTCAAGGTCAAACGTTGAAATTGGTGGGAATACACTTGGATACTCACTGCTTTTCCTTTGGTCAACTATATGTTGCCTGCTCGCGGGTATCGAGTGCAAAAAATTTACATGTTTTTCAGAAAATAACAAGTTCTACAATATTGTATTAAACTGAAAATACTACTAACATACAGAATATTTTTATTGTTTTAAAAGTTTGATGAAGTTGTTTGGAACAAATACATTTTTGTTATTTTATTGCAGTATTTATTACTACTATCACCAATAAAAATAGCTCTAAAATTAATTGTATGGTCGTATTGAACTGGTGGCAAGGCTTCATTACGTCTACGCAATCAGCCCCTTTCGTAGCCTCTTAACGGAACCCAGTAATCCTACCGGACATAGAGGACCCACAGTTCAATACGGAATCAGAACCAAGTTAGCATTGTGGCGTAATTCACGTCACACAACCTATGCCCGATGTGAAGGTCGAGCTAAGGACCTTTGAAAATCCTCGCCGAGCCTGGGATTCAAGCTGGGGACGTATCCATCTCCAGTTGGACGCCCTAAGCACTGAGCAACCAAACCTCTCAAGAAAATCTTATATTACAACACTTTTCAACGCGGACGAAGTCGCGGGTAACTGCTAGTTCATAATAAGTTTAAAATTAGTCAAATTAATTGTTTTCCTTTGGGATTGTCCCGGCTTATCAATGTCCTCGTCTAAAATTGTGTTTCATTCATC